>VUQS01043571.1:0-45909 GCA_015108495.1 Heterochromis multidens
TTAACAGACAGTGGATTCTGGAAGTATTCCGGGGCTCATTTAGTAATGTCATTGACACAATCATGCCGATGAGTGATGCAGTGTCGTCTGAGGGCCAGAAGACTACGGGTATCCAATAAAGGTCTTCGGCCTTGTCCCTTACGCACAGAGATATCTCCAGTTTCTCTGAATCTTTTGATGATGTTATGCTCTGTAGATGATGAGAGTTGCAAAGCCTTTGCAATGTGACATTGAGGAACATTGTTTTTGTAGTATTCCACAATCTTTTTACCCACTCTTTCACAGATTGGAGAGCCTCTGCCCATCTTTACTTCTGAGACACTCTGCCTCTCTATGACATCCCTTTTATAGCTAATCATGTTACAGACCTGATATCAATTAACTTAATGAATTGCTAGATGTTCTCCCAGCTGAATCTTTTTGGACTTTCTTGTTTTTTCAGCCATTTGTTGCCCCCATGCCAACTTTTTTGACATCTGTAGCAGGCATCAAATTTGAAATGAGCTCATTTAGTGGATGAAGGTGTACAATTTCCCAGTTTCCACATTTGTTATGTTATCTATGTTCTGTTGTGAATAAAATATTGGCTCATGTGATTTAGAAGTTCTTTGGTTTTCATTTTGTTCAAATTTAAAGAACTTCCCAGCTTTTCCGGAATTTAGGTTGTAATATAATGTATTGAGAACAAATGAAGCGAGCGAGAGAGAAATAAATACAATGAAGTCTATTTGTTTTAATATCTGTTCACACATGAGCCTATAAGCAGTAAATTGGTGAACTAATGAAAACATTTAAAATATATAAAAAATTTGTTTTTACTACACTAAATAAAGCACATCATAGCAAAAGAAAATAATTTAAAAATTCTAATTATAAGCAGTTTCATAATATATTCAAATAATATATTTATAATAATACAATTCCTAATAACATTAATATAAAAACAGTGCAAATTTTTATATTTTTATTATAATTTCCTTTTCTGTTTCAGTATTTTTAGAAAAAAAAGTTATTTTTCTACCTTCTTGACCTTTAAAATCAGATTTGCTTCACTTTACAGACAATTAATTCAGTATTTCTAAATGCAAGGAGTAAGAGTTAGAGTTTGTTTTCTAAAACCGATTTACTGATAGTCTTCTTTCAACTTTTAAACTCTTGATGGTCATGTTTTAAGAACATCCACTTCTTTTGTACCATGAAAGTCATCTTTAAAACTGCAGTCTGTGCTGCCAAGTCTCTCCCCAGATGTTAGCTTGAGTCAATTTTGCCTCACAGTGGCGATACCTTGAAATTACAGCTAAATAAAGCATCAAAAGCTTGACCAGAGCCTATCATTCTAACTCCAGACCTATCAACCCAGTTCCAGCTTCTACTGTCATAGTAATCAGTCAGGTAAAATATGCAATCACCAAATATTTAGCCGCTGTTAAAGTTGTATAGATGGTTATAACACTTTCAAAAAAGGACAATTTAAGAAGAAAGTGGGCATTTAAAGAAAAAAAGACACACGAAACTTCTTGCATTATGTTGGTGAGAATAAATCATAATAAGATGTTAAAAATAGGTCTATATCATAATCAGGAGCACCACAAAATGGCACAAAGATTATGTGTTCCACTTGAAACTCTGTTCTGCTAAACCATTTTAGTAGTGCATTTTGTATAGCTTTTGGCACTAGGATGTCAACCTGTGCATACTTAATGTAGGTTGCTATTTCCAGAACAAGAGTGCAGGGTCCACAGGGAGCAGACGGTCAGAAATTGAATTCATGTGCCCTTAGGCAGGCCCAATTAACAAATAATGATTAAGCTGCTCCAAAAGAAGGAATTAAGTGTTGCAGAAAGTGAATTTCTTTCTTAAAATAATTAACTGAACAAGGCCTATTATCACCTTAAAAAGTTCTTTCTTAAGTAAGAGTAAAGACATTGTTAACAAAACAAAGCTCAACTCTGGATGTGCAATATAACTCTTCTTAATATTTATTCTTTAGACTCAGGGGAAACGCTGATTTTTTACAGCACGATTTGCATATCTCAACACATCCTGTGTACAACCACAAAACCATAACAGTATATGCTTTGTTTTTACACTGAGTGAAAAACAAGACAATTTTACAAGCATATTTCTTTACACTCAGCATACAGATAAATCTATACATATTCTCTCTCTTTTTAAACGTAATCTTTAGGCAAAATATACTGACAAACCATCAACAAAACATGCAACATCCAAAACATAAAGTTTCAGACAACTATTGAAGTTGAGTAGATTTTTTTTTCCCTTTGTGTTGTTTCAGTAGTTTACGGGACGTAGTTGCACACATAGTCATTGGTTGACAGCACAGGTTTTGATTACACAGTCAACTCCCCTTTTACAACTACAGACACAAATTGCTGTACAATTATATGTCTTTTCTGATTTTTTTTTTTCAACACTCACATGCTCAAACTTTGGACAATATAAACATTCAATCTTTGTAGAAAATAAAAACTTTATGTACACATGTCAAACAACATTCACACCCCTCAGAACAACAACAAATGAATGGTTTCACGGTTACAGGCAACAGCTGATCTAAACAAACAGTATTTAGCTTGGATGAAGTCTAATGAAACACAGGGGTCGAACAGTCATGTCTGAGCATTGAGATAATATGTCTTATTTACTGTACTGTGTACACAAACTTTTAAATACACTGAGAGCATGATGCAGTTTAGGGTGATTTTTTCCCCCAGATTGTGCATTGTGTTTAGGAACCCCAACATGTCTGCATGTTTTTCTTTTACCACATAGATACAAAATGCACACCACAGTATTTCCTGCCACCACGTACACCATGACTCAGTTCATTTCAGTGCAGAAACACAAAACACATAATTCTGCATGTCATGATGGAACAAATGAGACAACACAATAATAAAGTGCACAAGATCCATGTAGATGTTAACAGCTGTTAACATCAATATATATTAAAATCAGTAAAAAATCAGAGTATTTAATATTTTCTTTCATTGATGTACAAATTAAAGTTATTTTCTTATAAGACATATTTTAAGGACATATGTTCACAGATAAAACATTTTAATTCCAAAAACACAAATGCATTCAAACATATATGTTGCATAGAATTACTTCAAACAAATCAATGGATCTGGAATGTAAAAAATAAATAATTATAATTATTAATAATATAAACATAAATCACAGTTGGCACATCAAAATAATTGTCAACCAAAAATTAACCATGTTTCCTCCCTTACTATACTCACTTTTTTTGTTTGTTATACTCGGCAATTAATATAAGTGATAAGTGACATCTTGCTCTAAGTGTGTTTGTAGCCTCCAGTGATATTTTCTAAACAGTTGCATTGGCTCTGTGATGTGCCTAAACACACTGACAGTAGTTCTGAGGGTCACTTTTTTATTCTGTACATAAGTTGACAAAATATTATAAGATGAATACAGATAAATACATGGGTCACCTACTCACACCTTAGTACTGAGACTAGGCCCCATGTTTTCATTTGATCCTATACATCACTGTATGCCAGTGGGCCTGAGTGTTTTGGTTGCAGGCAGTGAAAGAGGCTGGTTCAATGTGTTGTAATGGGAGTCACTGACACAAAATAGTTAAGTGTTTTACAGTACAGCCAGACACACAAAGGAACCTTGACATTTGAATTGTAATGCTTTTTTTTTTTCATTTTGAAATTATTTTCAGGGAAAACTCAGACTAGAGGGATTTACTAACACACAGACAGCAGGGCTGTCATACTGAGGTAATGACAGTTGCAGATCTACATAGGATTTTGACACAACTTGTATGAATTACATGTCCAATGATGGACTACACAGAAAGAAATTTTAGCAAACTCTGAGCCACTACAACAATCTTAAAGCAAAATGTAGTACACTTGAGACAGATGTGTTAAACTCATCTTCCACAGTTGTCCTATTAACATTCAACACAGCAGATGCTGTTCATTGTTAATTTTAATTTTAATTCTAACCTTTCCTAACAATATCATGCTAGTAAAATAGTAACCTGTCAGTAGAAGTTGTCCTTGACCTTTAATTTTATTTTTATTCTGTCACAGCCCTGTTTGATATAGTGGTGCATTAGTGTGATCAGAGAACCAAAGGAGCTACTGAACATGATTATGAACATCCTTGAGCTCACATAGGTCCACATTCACATAATAGTTATTGTGACTGCCTACACCATAGATTACTGGATTGTCAGTGCGCCACTCACAGCCTCAATCTAACAAAGTCTATGTATCTGTATCATATTATATATATATATAATCTAGTGACAAGAGAACAACTCTTATGCTGTATATTATATTTAGATATATTCTGCATCTGATATCTGTGTATATTATATAAACATCACACTGTACAATGTGATTCTCTGATATGCTCTGTAATCTGCATGTGGGATATCTACAATCAGAAGTGCTGTACATTTAATCTTCATCCCACAGCAAAGGTCAACTGTCTGACTCAGCTCTACATAAGCTTTTTATCTTGTTTTTTTTTTCTTTTTACATGAAACTGAAAGAATACCGTACAAAAAATGTATGCATTTCTTCATTATTTAATATTTCAAGACCACTTACGTCCACACACGTCACGATCATCACACAACCATGTCTCTCATATGAAGAAAATAAAATTAATTCCATGATTCTATTTTTCATATTTCCCTTTGCTAGATATGTTTGTTCAGTAGTGCAGAATCACATCTCAGCGTCTCATGTGGATTGTGGAAACAGAACTGTGGTAAGAAAGACGTCACTGCCCTTAAAGCCATATTGCTGCTGAGTATCTATCAGTGCCTGCTTTTGTGTTTGCATGTTAAATCCAAAATCAGCAGAGACTTGAAATGGGAAAAGGTGGATATGTGCTGGCAGTGTTGGATTGATATAATTGCAATGTTAGTAGCACATAATTAATCTTGCTTTTATGACTTATAAACTGAGGAAATAAATTAAAGGAATCTTTTTGTTCTCTCTTCTTCTCTTTCTCTTTTTTTTGTCAGATCACATCTCTGAATTCTGCACTCTGCATTCAGTGTTGGCTGATCTACTGTATCTGCATCTTTTTGGTGTGGTCTTCAGGGGTTGGTCTGAGTGGAGCTGACGAACAGCTTGTGCCAGCTGACCACTCTCTTCCTCATGTCCACCTTGTCAAGCCAGATGTAAGCTTCCCCTATCAAGGTTTTCTTCATGAACTTCCCTCCATTAGACACCAAGAAAAGCTGGGAGTACATGGGACAGAAAAAACGATTTGTCAGTTTGTTATCTACAGATGCTTTGCCAGCCACTCAAAAAATGCACAGGCAAAAAGCATGTTATCGAGTATGATTATTCATAGGTGCAAGCTAGTTGTTACAAGTATATCTGTAAATTAATGCATTTTAGAGCCCCACCAATTTTAGAGCCCATATTAGCTATTTATAACAGCCGATAAATGAAAGAGAGTAAAGAAGAAATGGGAAAAACACCCTTTAACCATGTTGTGAGTACCAGAGGGTGCTCTGCAACTTCACTGTTGGTAACATATGTTTGGAACGCTACAAACACGACAACCAGCTGGTCCAGCAAACGTGTGTACGAGTGATCCATGACTTGTTGTGACAATAAAAAAAGGTTAACATTGTCAGTTATTTGTGAGTCCTTATTATTATATGGACTTACATATAACTAAACATAACAAATGTTAGGGAAATCTATTTATGTTTTGTGTGTCTGAAAGAAAAAACAATATTGTCCAATATACTGGATTTTTAAATCACCAAATATCAGTCTAGTATCGGTCTAAAAAATCCTATATCGCTCGGGCTCTAATGCATTAATAATTTTACTAAGTTTAATTCATTCATCATATTTGACAAGTAGCAGGACTTTGAGAGTCATTTAAATGCCTGTTGTACAGTACCTGTATGGAGTGTCCAGTTGGGTTTAGGGGGAATCTGAAGGTTTCATTGAAAGAAGGCTCTCTATCATGTCGACAAATTCTTGTCTTCTTCTTAATGATCCTCTTCTGGGTGGCCACATTCACCACGTACAACTTCACATACAGATCTGGATGCAGATTGGATAAATTATTAATATTAATTAATAAAAATAGGTCTATTGAGGTTAAAAAAAACAAAATACATACAACAGACTCGCATGCACACCAGTGCACATTAGTTCCACACCTGGTAGGTGGTCTGGGCTTTTGAACTTGTAAGTGATGTTTCTGCACTGAAGGATCTCCAAGACTAGTTGGTCCCCTTCTGTCTTCACCTCCTTCTTGAGAGCAACCTTGATCTCCCCCATTACTTGTGTTTTACCAGCTAACATACAAAAAAAGAAAGAGCAAGTCTAGTGTTGCTGTATATATATATATATATATATATATATAATTCAATTGAACAAAATAATGTCAGGGAATATCTTCAGAGCTTCACATGGGTCTCATCAATTCTAAGGTGTCTACAGATAATTAACTTTAAGAGTTTTACAAGACAAGATAATTTAAATTTAGTAAATTAGTTGTCAGGCACCATGGAGATGACCTCCTGACCTTCATCTGTGTAACAGCTGCCAGGCTATACCCTAAAATGACCATGGGCTCTTTGTAGCAAATTGAAACTAGAGATGGAAGGGAGGCATCGTGACACCTGAGCTACATGAAATGTAGATATAACAGCGGGTAGGATAGCATGACATCCACTTCTCATCCACTGCATCTCCCAAGCCATGCATTAAGTCATTATTCGGGGTTAATATTGTTCACTGACAATAAGCACTTAGTTGACAATTTGACCTCACAAGTTAATAATGTCATTAGCAACACCATTTAGAGGCAGTTAATTAAGTGGCTTGGTTACAAAAAGACATTTAAAAAAAGTGTCATTATACAAAACACCCAACAGGGGGAGACCTGCAACCAAGAAAGCAAACATTTGAAAACAGTGACATTTCTAGAGCTTGCCTTCATTTTCTGCTGTCTCAAGTTGGTTTTTGTCTGTGCCATTGGGAATAGTCTTACCGCTGTGAGGAAAAACAAACAAACAAAAAAAAATGAATATATAAGCACTGTTTTATTCACCAAAATGATTATAATATAGCATTTACATTTACAATAACAACTGAATACTACATATTACTTAACCACTATTAATGCATAACATGCTTATAAGGAGCCACAAATAGTCTTACATGCGTGGCACTTGAAAAATGGCACTATCCACTCCAATGCCTGCCCCATCTTCACTATCCAGACCTCCATAAGCATCTCCAACCAGACTTGGGGCAGACAGTACCACTGACCCTGAGACATCACTCAGCCTGTGTCCTGGTCCTGTGGGTGGCAACACTGAGTGTGATACTGAGGAAATCAATCTCTCCATTTTTTTTTTTTATTACAAGAAATTATTTGCATAAAAAACAAACAGAGAATATTCAATGGCACAGCTTTTGCCACACATGCATGGATGTCCAAGACATGTGCGGAAACAAATCACACACCCAGCTATCACTCATTGACAGAGGCACTCTCCATCACACATAACTTTGACAACTTTGACTAAGCATCACATAACAGGGCATCACTATAAATGTCAGCATCTCCTTGCATTTACATAACAGTACTGTGTGAAATACAAAGCAAATCCCTACATTAGAACTAAATGAAGGTCACTAAATTTAATTCACAAAATAAGATTCATTTAATGTAGGATAACATGGCAGTTTTTTCATACAATTAAATATTTGTACTTGGCTCTGTCTGGCTGCTGTTATGCTTATGCAGTAAGAAAGAGCATGAGCAAATATGTGAAGATTATGGTTGAAACACATTTTGTGACTTACTGTATATTTTTGAAAGACAATTTATGACCATAATGTGTTTGAAACACAATCTGTTACTGAAATGCAATAAGTAGTCATTCTGTTCCTAATGAAAACAGAATCATATTGACAAGAAAAGCAACACAAAATAAATATATAAAATAAAAATGCACATTTACAGACATTCATAGATCTACACACAGAAAATAATTAAAACAGAAATATCAATATCAATATTTACACATTTGTTTATTTGGTAGGCTTATTTTTTAAATGTATTTATTTATTTATTTTAGTTCTAAGTTGTAAAAAGATTGATAAGATCTATTTATATATTTATAGAGTGCATTTTTCCTATGTTGCCTCACCTTCCCTTGACATTTCTGCTCCTCTCATGGTTAGCTGACCGCTTTACACTCACTGGCCGGTGAGTGCAGCATGAACCTCCTGTTGACTTTTGAAACCTCTTGGTGTTTCTGTGTTTCCAGGTTTGACTGGGTCATTTGTGTCCCCTTTGTTTTAGGTGGGAGGAATGGGGAAGGACTGGGCAGGGTGGGAAGACTATGTGCCATACCTGTGTGTGCCTCTGTGTGTGCTTTACTAGGGGTTAATCCATATGAGACACACATGCACATACACAGCAATACCGCAGTTCCACAAAATATTCAGTGGCCAGAACAAAATAGCCAGGGAATCTACAATTGCATGCTTAAAAAGCCCCCAATAATGGGTTTCCTTTGAAAAGAGGTAGAACATTAGAGCTCATTTTGAGGACATCACATTGAGGATTATACATAAATAATGGATGTTGTTTAAGTCATGTTAATACAGTAAGACATACAACATGTAAGGGATTGCCATCCTAGCTTGGTTTCTATATTGGGGCTAGAGATCTCCACACTGGGGTTCTGTAGAAACCATAGGCTTGGGATTGGCACATGCACACTCCATGTAGAAACAGAGGGGTCTGGATTTCTAATTTAGCTAATAATGCTAATACTGCTAGTTAAATAAATCCATTTGTTATGCTTGTTATAATTTGTCAAACTCTTCTTCTGTTTTAATAACTATTTAAGATGCCGAAATAAGAAACAAAAATATTAAACTGGTGAAAAATGTCAGATTCAACATTTAACAACTTAGTACAATGAATGTGCCGTATCTATATATTTTATTTTAGAGTTACAGAGTGCATTATGTAAGATTTTACAGCAAGTTTATTTTTATTTTTGTATTTATTTATTTTCACTTTTTTTTTAATTCTTGACCTGTCTTGCATTTTGCTTGACAGTTATATTAATAAGATGGATCCCTGCCACTTCGCCTTGACAGAAAAGCAAGATGAGATGAGCAGAAGGCAAAGGTAAATTGTTAAGGAAATGAATGCAGAGCAATTCAAGTCTTCATCAAACAATCTCTACAAAGCTTGCATGCATGGGGAAAGGATGCATGTCACAGGTGGTTTATCGGGGGTAGGGGAAGGATTTACTTGGTTGCAGGCAGGATTGTTGCACGGCAGCTTCAGCAGCAGCAATTGCTATCCCAGCATCCTCAAGATGGGCCTGAGTGACGCTGCTCTTGCTTTGGCTTCGGGAGGGCCCATGGGAGCGCAGTTGGCCATCCGAGGAAGACTTGGAGCTGCCTGGGCTACTGTGTGACTTTTCCAAAGGCATCATTTGCATGTCTAGGGGAAGATTAAATAAATGGTTATAAGTGCAAAGTGCAAAGTGAAAAGAGAAAACTGTAGAATAAATAAACCAACTTCTTCTAGGTGCACTTAATATTTCATAGCCATCCTGATTGTTTCATGCAGTACAAGTTGATAAGCACATGGCAAGTATTTACAGTGTTCAAGGTATGGTTATGAATACCTGTTGTTAATATTAATTTTATGGTTTAAATAACTACCTTTAGGGAATAAATTGATATTTAGCAATCATGGATATTAAGAATAAGATATGTATGAGGCAATTCATTACCTTTGGCTGGATCGGGGAAGATTCCATGACTTCTGCTCTTGATTACAGAGTTTTTAGGTGAATCATGACTTCCATCACCCTGCCCTGGTGCTAGACCCTGACCCATTCCATGTCCCTGTCCAGAACCTGACATATGGCCCTGGCCTTGGCCATGTCCCTGACCTGACCCAGACCCTGACGGACCTTGGGCAGCATGGTGGACTCTGCTGTGTTCAATGCTTTCACTCTGCTCTTTCAAAGGCAGCCAGCGAGGAGTGTTGTCCAGCTGGGAGGTATTTGACAAGTCAATCAGTACCTGAGTGACAATGAGAGAAACAAAAGAGAGACAGTACAAAATAAATAAGACTATAATCTACACAGATGTATTATCATGAAGCCAAGTTTAAATTTGGTGTTTGTGTGACCTGAGAGATAAAGTTAATAGGTTTGTTAAGAAAAGCTGGTCCAGCAATAAATAAATACAATAAAATAAAATAATAAAAACCCTTTTCAGTGAAGTAAATCTTAAATTAATTTCACATTTTCAGACAGTGGATTCAGATTCAAAAGTCACTTACTTCTCCAAGGAAGTCATTGGAGGAGGACCTGTCATAGTCCCACACTGTCACCTCCAGCGTTTTTTTCTTTAACTTGAAAAAAGAAGGAACAAGTAAAGAGAGGGTCACACATCATGGTGAGGTTTTCTTTGTGTGTTTGAATGTGTGAGAGAACAAAATGTGTGAGGTGTGAGCTTGTTTGTCTGTGTGGGATGTGGGTGGATGAAGGACAAGAGAAACAAGCTCATGTATGCTGATTTAGTCGTGCCTAAATGAGTGCAGCCATGAATGCAAATGAAGAGGGTCATTTAATCACCAAGGAAATCACGAGTTGTAAATGCATGTACGTGTATAGAAACATTCTGAAGCATGTTGTAGGAGATAAAAAACATATACACATATACTTATATAAGTATACACTGCAGTTTTTTTAAGGCTGCAGTAAGACGGTGGTGGTGTCTGTCACAAACAACACAAACAAACACAGATGCCTAAGAATAAACACAAGCACCCATATATACCACTAGCAGTCACAGATGAGCACACATGCGCATGATTACCTAACACTCTTCTATTACTCTTTTTGTTAAAATGGCATGCAGTTAAGGAGTCTGTGTTGACACTGTGTAAGAGCAAGAATGGTGGTTGTTAACTTGAGGCTTGGGAGTGCTGATAAGAGGTTGCATAGGGATAATGAAAACAGCTCTAGGGAGAAAGCATGAGGACAGAATCCTAAGTGTCGTATAAGAGGCTGAGGCTTCCACATTGCCCAAAGTGGCTCACAGCAAATACAGTAACTACACAAGAGTGACTGTGTGAAGTTGTTTGTGTGCATGTGTGTTTTAGTGTGTGACAGAAAGAGAGGGTCTGCACAGTACCTGCTCCAAATGAATGTTCTTGTAGATGACAGTCTGATTCCATTCTGGGTTCATGGTCTTCTGGGCATACTTGGTCCTTCTCTTGTTATCAGCACTGATAATTCATGACATTCAGAATGATTGGATGTTAACAATACATTATTAAAAATCTCTTCACTGCTTGATCCCATGGCATCATTCACGAAACTGCAATACTCAGTAAATGGACGGAATAGATGCTGCTTGGAAAATAGTCAATATCCTTATTTGGAGACATCAAAAAGATCATAAACAAACTGAGATGTTCTTTTTTCAAATGTCTGTTCTGACTAAGATTTTTTTTTAATTTTTGAAAATGAGTACAGAGATAGAAGCTGAGGAGAGTTAAAAGTGAGAGGCATGGAGAGAAAATGCAATGACAGGAGTGCTCTTAAACACTGTGAAATAGAGCAGATAATTGGACGAACAACAAAGGCCACAACAAAAGGATGGAAAACCACTTTGGATGGGTAATTTATACAAAGAAAAATATAACACCAACTAAAAACAAAGATCAGCACCACACTACCTTGCATTCTGGACAACCATGACTTGGCTGAGGGAGTCCAGAAGAGGAAGAGGAGGGCATATATCACAAACAAGAAAAGCAAAAACACAAAATAACAGTCAGAGAAGCTCAAAGAGCTCAAAGAAAAGGCAGTAAAGGATAGAGAGCTGAGGCAATCAATATTCTCTTGAGGGTAAATCACTGTTTTTGTGCCTACACAGTAGATATGACGCAATACCAAAAAGCCTCACAGTGGTTACTGGCTCTTAGGTGAATGAACAATTCACTATTCTGACCTTTTGTTGAGATACTGTGGCTGTGAACTATTATACTGATGTCAAACAGATGCATTTGAAAATATTCTTCTGATAAAGCAGCAGTAAAAGGTGCTCTCAACGAGCTTACATTTTTAACCTATACAGCATGTGGGTTGAGAGAGTGTATAATCTCATAAACAGGCCTGATGGAGGCATTATCTAAGAGCAGATATTGTTACAGAGGAGATAATGGCTATATCGATCCTTTCTCTTGCTATTCACAAGCTCTTAGGAAGACAGCAGAGTAGACACCGATAAGAAGGAGTCTCAAACTGGGACAAAACCAAAAAACTCACTTTAGTCAAAAGTAGAAAGAGTAAGAAAATGAGGTTGACCATGTGAACTCTCTGTTACCAGCTAATTTGACACATTATAATGCAGCAATCTGGCTAAGGATCTCATCTTACAGCTTTGTGTAAAGTGTAACACAACTCACTTTATTCATAGAGACTGAATCAAATTACTGTAGAAATGACTGCCTCATATCATCATGTCCTGTACCATTCTCTCACACAAACTTAAGAAGTTAGTCAGTGACATACAACAGAGTCAGTACAAAGTCAGAAAAAAAAAACAGAGGGAGAGAAAACAATACAGACACAAAGGTAGAAAGGCAGACACAGACCACACACTAATAAACACTCAAACATACTAAAAGCTCACCCTCTCCCAGGTAAAAGGTAGACCTTCACAAAAGGGTCAGAGTAGCCATCATTGTCCCTTGGGGCCAGGTTTCTAGCCTGCAGGACGTGGACGATAAGGTTTCCTAAATTTCTGTCATAGTTGATCTGGAGCTGTTTGAAATAAAGTGTAGAGGAGGCTCTGTGAGAGAAACTACAAGGCTTCATCTTTACTTTGTTGCAGTTAAAAAAGTGATATTTTCTTAATGATTGTTTGTATATGTGTGTGGTTTTAACCTGAATTTCTCCTGTGATGGGATGAGGTGTTTTCATCACCTCTGTTGGCTAAAAAAGAAAAAAAAAACCTAGAGGTCAGGAGGTGCAATGGTTTCAAATTGGTCTGTTAATGATTAGTCAAACACAGACAATACTGATGAACCTGTCTGGCCCACACTGAAAAGTTCATAACAGACTTCTGCCATTACCCTGGGATTAGGTTGCAGTATACATTATTAGAGTACTGGTGAAAGGGTTGCCCTTGTAGAATGATGAAAAAAATTTGATTGGACCTATGACCTTGGGAGAGACTTACTATCTGAGTGGTGTGTTTCACTGGAAAGTCTTCCAGAGTAGTGTAAGAACATTAATTAGTTTAGTCAGACAGCTCACGTTCAAAATGATTGCTGTATTACAGCATCAGACATTACATTTGTCTGATGCAGTGTAGCTCGACTTGCCTGCCTGAACTAGCCTGCAGTTTTCACTTTAGCTATTTAAAGTAACAAAATTTTTTTTTAAAAATGTAGTTTTCAGTTAAGACTCATTTCCACTGTTCTTATTTCTGCTATTTCATGTTTTATTCTAGATATAGATAGTGTTCAAGTTGAAGCACTTATGCTCGTTCCCAGGGTCCTGCACTATACCACACAGTTTTCTTGTTCCTGTGTAATTGATTATTTACTCTCTGTGTGATATGTATGTTGTATATTTTAACACAAATCAAACTTGAGTAGCCAAGGTGCATTGTGGGTCACACATAGTTCATCAGGCTGTAGTTTAAAAAAGATCCCTAATAATTACTTACTTAGACATTTATTCCATGAAATATATCAAGTTTTGACATATGAACTAGTTGATAGCATTTATATTCTTTCTTATACTCACACTGGCTCAGCTGTTCTGTTGTGTGAAGTAAACCATCAGAAAGCATTTTAATGAATCAAATCCACTACCTTGTGGCGCTGCTTCTTGCTTATGGCAGGGGATGCAGGCTGGCCAGGGCTTGGCACCCCACTGGAGGCAGCTGATCCAGTACCGGAGTGGAGGAGGGCAGAGCGCTCCAATGCAGAGAGGACCCCCAAACCCACAACTCCTGCTCCAGCCATTCCAGGTGCCTGCTGCTGGGACACCTTCTGCAACTCTGCAGCTAACTGCTTAGGATCCACACCAGGAGAACGCTGTCCACCTACAGAGACAAGTGTGTATAGTGACACACATTGTATTTATGTGAAGTAAGTACACAGGTGCATGCATGCATGCAGACGTAGCAACAAATTCTTGTACATACCAGCCTTAAGCTGGACATGGTGCTCCAGGGCTTGTGGGTGCTCCGGGTCAGACAGCATGTTAAGGTCACTGTTTGAATCCATACAGGAAATGTATAATGGAATAACAACCAGTGTATGAGTAATCAGTCATAGAGTGGATATTTGGCAGATGAAGGGGTGTGGAATGAATAGAAGGGCAAGGAAAGAAGAGAGAAGGTGTTCATGGCTGCAAAGTCACCATTTTGTGACTAAACATGTAGGAGTTTCAGTGGGATAGAGGGATAAATGATGGCAGATGTTACTCACAGTCTCACACAGAGCTCCGCCTCTGCACATGGCTGGCTCATGATAGACTGCACTTCCTCATAAGTCTTTCCCGTTAGAGGGACTCCGTTCCACTCCAACACCTGCATTCCTGTAATAAGAAGAAGGCAAGCACGCAGATTCAGCAACTATCCCTCATCTCTACATATGAAACATGATTTAGAACAGAGAGTGCAGTTTTCATGCTCATAGAACAATAGTAATTGCAAAAGCATTTCAACTGAATTCACTCTGCCTTAACACTACTTTATTCTCAGTTTGGTTTATGCATTGGCTTTGTTAAATTTTACAATTACACACCCAGTACAACAGCAAGAAACAAGTTTTGCAGGTGGTCATATTTGTTTGTTTTCTCACACAGAATCATGCAGAAAGAAAGAAGTAGCATGTTAGAAATAAAAGCACAGCAATAGCAAAAGAAATTTGAAATAGTAATATTGAAATGTGCATATTAATAATATACATATAAATATACAAAACAAATCACAGCAAACTCAGTTTTTTCAACCCAAGGCCAGAGCTATATGAGGCCTCACTTACACAACTGAAACCTGGTCTTCAGATTAGACTTCTGCTTACGAAGCAACTCACCAGCTGCTGTGACAGTAAAGGCTCAAATTAATAAGTGCATATCCTTGTCCATGAGCCAGTATTTTTTTCTTAGATTATTCTCTCTGTTCTCTCTGTATAATCTGTATCCTCCCCCACTTTATTTCACACTGCACCCGAAGGCATGTTCTCATGCCATTCTCTTTCGGTGGAACATAAACATCGCATATGCATAGAATACAGTACACACTTGAAAGTAAACCAGCCAACCTACTGTCTTGTCTTTTTTTCTTTTCTTGTTTTACAAGAGAAAAAGGGGAGTTGACTATGTTGGAATTAAGTGTACTAATTTATTACTAAAGAGAGAAGCTAGAAACAATTATGTCATAAAAATACACAAACTGGTGGAACTGCAATCAGTACTCAGGCTCTTATTAAACAATAACCATCAGAGCATCCATAATTTGAAATTCCAGCAACTAAACTAAAAGAACAACATTTTTTTGCATGCTAATTTATTGTGTGTGAGTTTGTCTGTGCTTGCCTTTGTGTATCTGTATGTTTACAGGGATCCTAAATATAATCTAATGACTAACACAGCCCACTGATGTGGAGGGTGTGTTTGTGCGTGATGTGTTGAGGAAAGAGACATGACAAATCAGCACACAGTAGGCTACAGCAGCCTGTCACATGTCCGACTGGAGTGATTTAGGCATGAATTTTTACTGAAGGCATAAACTTCCCTAAAATCATTAACAGTTAAAAGCATTATGATCACGACTCTCTTGGATATTGCAACTCTTTTTCATTCTGCTCTTACCCTCCACAACTTTTCCTGTTTGTTCTGCCACACCACCGGGGATGACCTTGGCAATGTAGGCTCCAATCTCTCCACGACTCCCTGGAATCTCCTTACCACCTACCACACGGATGCCAAGTCCATTCCCTGAGGTAAAAAAAGGGATACAAATCCTAATGACAAAAACATGAATAGAAAATCTTTGCGAGCTTTATCCTTGTATGATACTGTATGTCTGCATTTTGTGTTAGCTTTATACCTGACACACTGGGGTCTTTCATGTCTCTCTTAAGCTTGATTCGGGTGTGAGGGAAGGCATAAGGGATGAGTTTCATCTGAGAATTCACAGCATGAAAGAAAAAAAAACATGTTTGATTGCAGAAAACAATTCAGGTTTACATATTAAAACTGAAATTAAACGTGGAGTGAAAAAAAGGAAGGCTGAATATTATTAGCTTGAATCACACCTGTCTCCTGTCTGACATGCTCCCACTCTGAGGATGCCCCTCTCTTGGCTTATCAAACCAGTCTGTGTCCTCTCTTCTTAGGTGGTAGGCTAAACAAGGTGAGGAAGTCATTAAATTAAAATCTGTGCATTGAATCACTGTTAATGTAGCTTGATAACTATAACTTTCAGCCTTAAGCGTGACTACTTGGGCTGACAGCAATCTAGCAATCAAGCTTTGAAACATTTTTTTTTTGGAATGCATAAGAAAGTTTCACACATCCACCCCGATTTTGTAAAATGCAGGAAGATCTCTGATCTGTCCTGACTGGATAGGTGAAAGCAAAGAAATAGAAACAGTGCTCCATCCTATCCATAACAACTGTGAGATCAGATGACTACTGCAAACACCAAATGAAATATGGATAAATTTCAAGTTTGATAAAGTCTGATATGTTTTTGATGCATGCAATGCTGAGTTGTTTTCTTTTTTTTTTTCACAGCACTGTGTTTTGCAAATCCCCCTGACCCCAAAACCATCCTCACTAGTACCTTTTCTTTTATATTTAATATAAATATATGTAATAACTGGAAGATACTGACTGTCTTGTGCTATATTCTGCCATTACTACTGTAAAGCATATCTTTAAGGGCAAAAAGAATAAAAATATTGAAATCTATAGTAATAACCCTGGTCAGTGTATTTTAGAAATGTTGCTTTGATGTTAAATGTAATAGATTCCCAACAAGGATAGAATTTTCTCAGGTATGACACATTTCTATGTATGATTGGTTTCACAAACATTATGCACTTAAATCTGTCAAAAACTAGACTGCTACATATCTTAGAAATATCTTGAAGGCATTAGATCATTAGGAGTTTTTTAAAAAAAAATATATATATTTTTTTAATATATGTGGAATCAGTATACAGTGGCAACACTGGCTTTCAGGATTCTATAAAAGATTATAAAATGCCTTGATATTTGTCCAGTGAATAGCAGTCTACATATGTTGTTGGTAACATATACGCACAATACACATGATTTTGTTTTTTTAGTTCATGGACATGAATACTGGAAATGGGTCTGATATGCTTACAAAACCACAGTGCAAACATTCCTGAATGATGTATAACTGAAGTCTCTGCAATATATGACACATAAAAGATATCGAGTGTCATTAAGATGGGGTTCATACCAGCATGGAACTGACATGTCAACTACTAGAGAGTCACTAAATGATATGTATTGTATACAACTGTGAGGTGGGTCATTCCAGGATGAGTCTGGTATGTTTACAAACTCAACCAGAGAAGTGAACCATTCAGAATCATGATATGCGGCATGGAGGCATACAGTCTCTAAGTAACTACATGAGAATTGTGATGCCGTCTCACCTTCTATATTCCAGTTTGGGCCTCCAGCTGTGGTACAAAGTTATATGTTTTTTTAAGAAATGTGTTCAACATATGATCATTCTTCTAACAAGCTACAGGAACTAGACTGTTAAGACTAAGATTTATACTGCGAGTAGGCTAAAATTCAGCACATGCACTGAAAGCAATAGTAAGAGATACATGCTTTACTGCATTTACTAGCCTGACAGACAGTTCACAAATTTAAGCAGAAGCACTATGAAAAAAATACCCAAACAAAACATATAAGATGTTTTTTTCAGGGGGAAAAGCCATATCAAGACTGAGCCACAATACCATGAGAGGCAGTAACTTTAACTATGCTGTAAGATACTCTACCGTGTCTGATACTTTCATGAAAGATTCTGGCATCATCTCTGTTCAAAGCCAACATGGACTCACTTTGTGCTGTAATTAAGGCAGATGAACACTTTTATGTAACGTCAGGACAAATGTTTCCTTTTCAACAAGAACGTATATACACTGATTATTCATTATTGGCCTTGAAACAAAGCTAAATTTGCTGAACATGTTGTTTTGCACTGTGATGCTTATCTGACAATTAATATACAGTAAATTACATCAGACCATGAATTGAAAAAAATAAATGACCTTTAATACTTTACTTTTTAATATTATTTGTTGCAACTTCAAATATAAGATACTTACCAAATTAAAGATAAATAATTATAAATGCACTAGATTTACCTAAGCTAATGGAACACTACCAATCCCACCCCTATGGAAATGGAGATAGTGCATGTCAATATCTGCTGTCAATCACCAGGGGAAATAGACATCTCACACTGCAATGAGACATCCACAGCAACAACCAACAAAGCAGAAAACATTAATTTTATTAAGATGGAAATGGAAAACAGATGTACATGCAAGGATGCAAAATAAGACCAAATTAGAAAATAAAAGATTACAGAAACAAAGTTAAACACAGATAACACAAATTAGACACAGTTTTATGTTTTTTTTTTGAAAGTATACATAACTGCATGGTAATCGCTTTACAGAAAGCTACTGCATTACACCTGTATTGATCTATATAAACCAGCCAGCAAATTTGACAATTTCTAAATAGGTGTGTCACTGGCTTAGCAATTTAGTTAGACAGAATGGAACAAAAAAGCCTGCAGAATCTGCAGAACACTTAGGAATATCACCATGATTCAGCAGTATTCCTTTAAACTTACTGCTGTACGCTGTTCTCCAAAACAGCTAAAGGGGTGTCTTAAAAACCAAATATATGTATTTCTCAGGCAATGACCTACTTCTCTCAGACACTATTTCACTCTGCAGATTGTGCGTGTGAGAGTATGAGTGCGTTTGTGTGAAAGGGATGTCCCTAGATACTCCTCGTCATACCTTCATGTAACTTTCCTTGTTCTGTAGCTAAGGCACCTTCCAGATAGTCTATAGAGAATCTCAAACAGTCAGTTCCATTAACCAAGCATGTATTTTATTTATGCCTATGTCATGTATAGGTTTCCATGATCAGTGATTATGAAGGACACCACATACAAGAACACTAAATATTACATTGCTGTATTTTAACACATTTTTGTTTACTGACATTATAGAATGCATAATTTAAATATGTTTAATAATACAAAGCTATATATAACTTTATCTAGAAGTTTCCTGTGCTAGTTCAGTAAAAAGAAAAAATGCCCAGTGTAGGCTGTAATATATTGCTCAGATTTTTAATGAAATTTAGACGCACAAAAAATAAGGCAGCTGTATTGTGGACAGTATGTCTACTTAGCATATCTGTTTATAGACATACTGTCTACTTAGCAAATCATAATTTAATTGAATCTAACCTTTTTAGAACTGTTGGATTCTAAGAAAAAGGATGAACATTTATTGGTGAAGAAATAAAACCAAGACAAACAAAAAACCCCAGCAAGCTGATGAAATCACACAAAAAACACGGATAGAAGTGACATACATAAACTCAGGCAAAGAGTGTTATGTATCGGTGAGTGAGATAATTAAAAGAAAGGAAAAAGCATGCAAACATGTAACTTTACATTTATCGAGACACAGGGAAATACTGTAACAAACAACAATAATTATCTATAGCACTGACAACTGAGAAAGAAACAGTTAATCCAGAAAGTCAATAAGACCACTCAGCATTAGCATGCATGACAAGCAGGTCGATACAGTCGAATTGTTGAAGCAGTCTCAGGCTCCATTTACCTTCACTGTCAGACATGGCACCTTGCAAGTCATCCATGATGAATGAGATGTCTCGATCATAGCCACGTGTCCGAGATTCCTCTCTCATATGTTGCTGTACCTCTGGGAGGGAATGGCTCGACCCAAATTGGTCCCTTGAGTCAGCAGAAATGGGAGGCAGAGGACCAGCTGAAGCTCTAGCCATACCCATAGGCTGTCCCACTGGACTGAGAGGACTTTCCTCCTCTGAGTTCTGAGCAACAATTGGGATACGTCCACGGCTTTGACTTATGGGTAAACTAGTGGGTTTTGCTCTTGCCACCCCAGGGGCAAAAGCTGCATCGAGGACCTCTCCCTCTGATTTAAGTCTTAGTGAAGAACTGGACAGGTCCCGTTTGATAGACAGATCCAAACCATAGACAGAAGAAGGTCGGGAGGAGGGACGAGAACGGGTACCACTTGGGTAGGTGCCATCATCATGGGCAGTGGCCCTAATAGTGGATCCAAGTCCGAGAGACTGCCCAAGATTAAGAGAACCAGACAGGTTGGCCCCCAAGGAAGAGCCTAAATATTTTTGTTGTTCAGACAAATTTTTTCTTAGCCCAAATGTAATCTCATCCTGAAGTAGCCTAGCCCTAGCAGCCAGACTGGACACAGAGGATGCTCCAGATCCCATGTAGCTCCCATATTCAGGCTCAAGGTCCCTACTCTCCTGAATTGGGGAAAATTTTGTGATGGCCTTAGGGTCTATAAGGGCCTTTTTGTTCTTCATCTGTTTCTGGTAAAGCATAGCTGCTGGGAGTTGCTTTGCAGCCTGTTTTTCAAGGGTGAGCCTACCAATGCTATATTTCTCTCCTTTAGGGAAGTGGCGAAAATTGCTGTCACTGGGGAGGTATTGAGGTAAGCCGAGGCCAGTTAAGTGTTCAAGTCCCTCGGTTCCTCGTCTGAACTCTTGCTTGATCTGCTGTTTCAGTAGCTTCAGCTCATAAGGTTCTTCCATAGTGTCATCTTCTCCTTTGCCATAACTCTGAAGCCGAGATGAGCCTAAAAATTCTGCCACCTGAAATTAAAAAAAGAAATATACCACATGTTAGGTCTTTTCTAAACAGCTAAGTCACACATTGTGTAACAAGACTACTGATTTGCCTCTTCCAAATTTAGCTCTTTCACATGTTTGGAAGTTAGTAAAGGACTAAATATTCTGAAGTTGATTAACTGTGAGCTCCTAAATTTTGGCCACTTAAAAGGTCTGTATCAATCACACTGTTTTCTATATTCATGTAAGCTTAATAAAATAAAATCTGAGACTTAGCACTTCAGATTGTTGAATCCTTTTTTTTAATTAAAGAGCAAACAACAAGAAATACTAGGAGTCTGGACTATTAGTATTTGGCTGAGGTGATGAAGAAAGTAAATACTAGAGAATAAAGTAACAGTATGGGATTTACCTCTGCTGTGCGCCTGAGTCTGTCTGCCTTGGATAACTCCTTATCAGGCAAGTTGAATCCAGAACCCAAGCCAGTGTTGCTCAGCCCTGTTGAAGCCTTGGTGAGCTCCCCTATGTCTTCTATTAGCACGTAGTTCCTGGCATTGTGGTGGTCAATATCAGCATAGAAGGAATCAGCAGAAATGCTAGACATGGGACTAGAGGCCATGCTCCTCTCCTCAAGTCCTAACCTCAAGTCCAAGTTGCCATATTTGCCCCCTAGGTGAGCCACCCCATAGCCACTTTCTGTGGAGGTTGGCACAATGAGCAGAGGCTGGTTGCGTATCACCTCATAGTTAGTGGTGATTTTAGGCTCTAAATCAGACAGGGTGGTTTGTCGCTGCTTCCCCTGCTGCAAGAGCAGAGCATGTTGATAGCTGCCTGGCTGAGCCTGGGCATGGGAGAGGGACAAGGTTGGGTAAGGAGACACCTGTTGGTGATAAAGTGATTGCTGCTGATACAGGTTCTGTTGGGTGTAGTGGCTGGTGGTTTGGGTCTGGGGAACATACTGAGCATAGTGAGAGTAGGGACTAGTCAGAGTGTTGTACTGGGAATCAGCTTCTGTCTGTGGGGGGATGAATTGGTCAAATTCCGACTGGGGAGCTGTCCGTGGTCTCTCAAGACCATCACCTCTGGTCTCTCTGATGTTGCTAACCTCACTGTCAGACATGTAGTCTCTCTCCTCTGCCACGCCCTGGAGATAGGCCCTTTCTCTCTTCTCTCTCTCTTTCAGCAAGGCCTCCTTACGGCGGTTGATACCCATCTCCAAGTACCTGGAATAAAGAAAAAAATCCACTTTTGTTTTACAATTTAAGTGCTTAAAGTTCTAATAAAAACCAGGTGGGCAAACAATGTTCTGGTTTCTCACACATTAATACCTGTTACTATGTGTGAGTGTGGAGAAGTCTCATTGAGAGGTGTCAAGGCAGCCTTTTTGCCCATAAGCTATCAAAGTAAGAAGGGAATCATGCATATAAATTAGGAAGAATGAAAGCATGAGATGGACTGATACAGTGGAATGAGTTTCAATCAATTTCTGACATATGAGTTATATGTTAATTTAATACAGTAATGTTAAGTATAGGTAAGTATATATCCTAAACAAATATTTCCTAACTTGTGATGATGTTAAATGTATTAAATGTGCCTCACCGTAGCTTGGCATCAATCTCCTTTTCCTCTTCATCTAGCTCAGCCTGTTTCTTTCGAAGTTTAGAAGATTCTCTCTCCACCAGATCAAGCTCCTTATCAATGTCCTGCAGAATCTTTGCCCGGGCCATTGTTGTACTACGGGCTAGACGACGACGAGCAGAGTTGGTGCTGTAGCCTGACCGTCCTGTGAGAGAGTCATCCTCAGGAGGGGGATCTGGTAGTGTTCTCTTCACCTTCTTACCTGTACTAGAGGGAGAGCCTCGGCCCTAAAATAAAACAAACAAATAAATAAATAATCTGTCACTTCCAGTTAGCACAAGAATTATTATTCAATAACTATATGACGGTTCATATTTTTCCATCTGAATGTGATAGGACTTACAGAATAGCTGTCTGCATAGTATCCACCCATCCTGTCTTCTGTGGAAGGACTAAGGGATTTGGGATCAGATAGAGATTTTTGACCAGCCTTTAATATCCGAGGACCAGAAGAAAATCTGGTTGGGTCTGCGGTCAGCATTCTCTGCCCTCCAAGTGACTTTTCTGGGGACAGTGGGGAAACTGCAGTGTAGAAGGCTTTGGACTTAGAGGGAAGATCTGCTGAGAGGTGTGTGCTGTAGCCCACCTCAGTGGGTCCATGTCTTCTGTCTGAGTCTGTCTGACAGCTCAGACTTCCACCTCTCTGAGAGTTCTCTGGAGCTGATATATGCTTAATGATTTCTACTTTTGTGTCCATCTGGACATTAGGTCGTTTGATAGTTCCAGAGTGATCAGTCTGAACAGATATCTCTGCCACTGTCTGGATAGCAATGCTAGAGACCTTGGAGCCATGTTTTCCATCACTGCTATGCTTTCGAGAGCGTCGTCGAGCTTTTGTGGGAGCATCCCATTCATCTTGGTCTTCATCGTCAGTCTGAGCTGAGCTATCAATATTTCTTTTATTCTTCTTTCTCCTTCCCACGTGTTGTTTCTCTGCTGAGTCTTCATCATCTGTCTGCACGCCACTATCAATTATTTTTTTCCCTATGTCCTGATCAGCTTGAAGTTTTACTAAATCTTGACTTTCTTCTATGTGTGTCCCAGCAGATGGAGTTGTAGACTCATCTTTGACTGGCCAGTACTGGCCGCTGTCTCCTACTCCTGCATATTTAGCATCTAGAAGGTTTCCAGTGGGGCCAGTGCTGCCATAGTGCTCATCTAGCTGCCGCTGGAGTTGCAGTTGAAGTTGCTGAATTTGCTGCAACTGCTCTTTCTGCTGTGCATAGGTCTCCTGCTGAGCCACCATGTGGGCATGATGTTCCTCTTCTTGCTGCAGGAGAAGCTGCTGTTTCAGAGCCTGAAGTTCCTCAAGCTCCCTTTGGACCATAAGCTGTTCCTGTTCTCTATATCGCTGGATTTCCTGCCTTTCCCATTCCAGCTCCTCTGCAAGACATAGTTGCTTAAGCTTTTCTAGCTCTAGAAATTCCCTCTCCATCTGATACTGGGCCATCTTGGTGTTATCTAAGCCAGGGAATATTGGAGAAGAAGCTAGGGCATCCAGAGAAGCAGCAATTGCTTCCAGGGTGGCATCTGAGTACATGTCTGGATAGCCAGTTATGATGTCAGCCAAAGCTGTAGGTAGAAACTCTTTAGATAGCCCAGTGTCAAAAGGAATTATCTGTCCTGGGTCTGTAGTAGGGATGAAGCCATATGGGTGTGGTAGTGGCTGGCTGTGGACTATTGATGTAGGTGTTAAGGTTGTGCTAAAGATGGAACCCGGTTGAGTTGTAATTGCATATGTGGATGGAACTGGGGCAGCAACAGAGGAGTAAACTATTCCATCTGATGTTCTTAGAGCACTATTTACATCAAACCCAGCAGCAGGGACCTGGGAGTATGGATCAGTAGTCATCAAAGGGTAGACTCCAGTCGCTTTGCTAGTGTAGTCTAGTGCTTTACCTGCCATAATAAGATATATTTTATTCTTCCAAATAACTTGTTACTTTTTAAACAAATGAGTCATGCAATTTGGATTTAAAAAAAAAGAATTTACACTACACATGCATATCTGCAGTCATTTTGGCTAGCAAGATGCAAAACCAAAATATTGAGGGAGCACACGCAGGCAAACACATGCATCTGTATGAAAAAAAGAAAAAAAAAGAAAAAAATACAGGTTAATGTTTAATGAAATCATGGGTATTAAGCACAGCAAAGCAAATTAAAAACAGTTTCCAAAAAAGATAAGGACATTGTGCAACCTATACATAACAGCAGAAGATATGTAAATCGTATAAACCATATATTTTATTGGAGAAGTTCAGAAAATGTGGGAAATCTAGATGTTGGGGATTTTTTTTTAACAAAACTTTTGCAAAATACAAAATGTTTTTCTATTTTTCCTGAATTTTAGCTGGCCATCAGTTCAGGGAATTATTTGTTATTTATTTTCATTGTGTGCTAAATGTACCTTGTAGCTATACAGATGGTCACTTTGGAAGTGTGTGTTAAAAACAAGCCGGATGGTCCCTGCCTGCTTTGGCTCAGAAGACACAATATCTATGCTCTCTAAACTGAATAACTAAATAAATAAATATTTTTTTTTATTTGTCAGATTACAGAACACTTCTCCTCAGTCAAAGAGAAAGCAGCAACATTTCTGCATCATGTTGGTTTGTATGTTCTGTCTCTGCCGCAAAGATCAGGGCCATTCATTATTAGTTTTTCTTAAATTCTCTGAATCTTCTAATAATATTATATGCCATAATTGATGAAATTCTTTTTTTCTGACCGATTGTTAATTTTCCTAATTTTTTATGGGATATTCCTCAAGTTATTTCCTTCCAACTTTTATAAAGCATGTTGCTGGCATTAAATTCAAAACTGTAATATATTATGACCTCCAAATCATTGCATTCTGTTTTCATTTAAATTTTACACAGTGTCCCAACTTCTTTGGAAACAGTGTGCAAGGAAGCATGACATAATACACTTCAAGGGAAAAAACTTTATCTTCAGAAAGATTTGAACTGTAAGAATGTACTATATATCAAAGAGCAGAGGTATTTTGTAAATACAATTTTTAAATCTATTGAATCAAGCCAATGCAAGCTCACAACACAAAAGAGCATGGAAGTAAAAAGACAAAACATGCAGAAATACCCTCATACTCACCAGCAGAAAATTTAGCTGCAGTGAGGTCTATAGCACCATCTGAAGAGCCACTGAGGTAGTCATAGTCACTTTTGCGATCATAGGAGAACAGTCCTGCCTCTGTCAGGTTGGTTTCAGACACTGATGCTTTTATGCCATTAGTTCCTTTGATACCATACAGTCCAGCATTATCATACTGATAGTGGTCATCCCTGTAGCCAAAACGGTTGTCAGGCTGGCTTGTAACTGGAGGCTGTGTTCTGCAAGATCCTGTGAATGGTAGCTTGTAAATTACATCACAGCACACACTCCGCCTTCCAGCTGTAAGGTCCATTGGAGTCCCATCATCCTCTACAACAGTGGTCACCACTCCCGGGCTTGTACCAGATAATGCTACCACAGCTCTCATTGGTTTGTAGTTTGTCAGATCCATGGCCCCTGTAGCCTCTAGAGAAAGGACAGGCCCTCCATTGCTGAGAACTGCGGGGGCCGATGTCAATGTCTGTTTTACTCCAGAGGAGACAAGAGCTTCGAAGGAAAGATTAATTGGTATGTCTTGAGCTGTGGATGTTACAGCATTCACAATGGGCTGGGAGTTCACAGGTCTGTATACAATCTGTGCTAGTGGCTCAAATGGTTTGTATGTTGTGAGAGGGAGTGGCAATGATGTAACAGGACCTTGCAAATCAAGCGGTTTCTCTGCTGGAGTGTTGGTATATGAAGCAATGGTAGCTGTGCATGTGACGATTGTGATGCTGTCAGTGACAACAGACAGTGTGGTTGCAGGGGTAATTGCTGCACTAAGATTTACTATCTCAGGTTGTACTGCTGTAATTTGACGTCCACTGGAGTCACTTGAAAAAGACTGTCGACATGACTCAGGTGGAGTCAGGTCCATGCCTTGCTCAGTCATCTTTATGCCAACCTTCATAGTGCGTAAATCAATAACATCACCAGGATAAATTATTTTACCATTCTGTTTGGGCACTGGTTGGACTTTAGCTATGTCTGGTTGTATAGTTATTGCTACACTCGGTGGAGGAACCTGTGGAAGTCTTTCATGGACGACAGAAACAGTGGTCCTCTGGACCTCAGTGGTAACCACTTGAGTGACCAGGCTAGGTAGGCTTTCAGGCGGCTGGCCTGAGGTGGATATTGAAGATGAATACATATGGCTCAAACTAGAGACCACCTTTTCTGCTCCTCTAATCTCTTGGCTCTCAATAGACTCTTGCTGAATTTTAGTGATGGTGACTGGAGCCGCAGATACACCCTGTGGAATGTCTTGCACTGTGGGCAGTGAGGTCCTTCTGGTGTATTCCTCAGTTGTTATTATCTCCAGAGGGTGGTCATATTCTGATGAATAGGTCAGTACATGTGGTTGATGATCTGGAATAGATTCTCTCTTGTAGGGGAACTGAACAGCATAACCATCATTAGGAACATCTTTTTCAGCTGGCAGGTTTACTACCTGTGCTAACGGATATGGTTGCTGCATGGTTATGGATTCTCTTCTGGCAGCAGCAAAGGCCTCAGTTGTAACCACTTGTGTGGGCATTTCATACTCTGCGGGACAGGTAAATCTCTCACTTGTGGTATATGGTGGCTGTACTAAGGAAGATATGGATGTCCTTCTCTTATGGGTGGTTTCTTCAGTTGTAATAACCGGCATCCCAGGTACTACCTGAGGTTGTATCATTGACAATGGTATTGAAGTTGCTATTACATCAGCCTCCTTTGTTTTAATTTGTGTGGGAGGCTCAAAACCAGGTTGCAGTGCCAGTGGTGGCACTGAATGTGCCATCATTGAGAAAGTAATTCCTCCACAGACCTGTGGACTATATTTAACAGGAGGTATATCGGGGTTTGTAACTATGTGTTCAATTTCCATGACAAGAGGTGATGGTGTTACTTTAGCAGTTGTAGGAGTTATCGTCTTAGCATCTGTAGTTAATGGCATTAACTCTGGGGTAAGTTTAGTTACCTCAAGTAGAGGATGAGGTAGCGGATGTACTGTTGCTATCTCTGGTATTCTAATAGCCCAGTCAGTTGTAATAACTTCTGTAGGTACTTCAGACTTGGTAGGGAGGGACACCCCTTCAGCTACAATAAGTGGTTGCAGATGTTCTGTCACAACAGGCAGATCTTCCAAAGGCAGAATAGTTTGTAGTACTGGTGAGGGTTCAGAAATGGTCCAGCTATTGTTAAAACCTGTAGGCAATTCTTGATCTTTAGAATGAGTCACTGCTTCAGATAATTTAAGTGGATGTTCAACAGGAATTTGCTGACTCACTTCTGGCACTAGTGATCTTAGTGGAATTGCCTCTGTGACAATGACATGAGTAGGTACATCCTGTTCTTTATGTGGCATTTCAATATGTGTTGCAGCTTGTGTATCAGGAACAATTGCTGATCTATCTTGGGGGACAGGTCCGTCTAAAGATACTCCAGGCTGCAATGAAATTGAAATGACTTCAGTCAGAGGCTCTGGCTGCACAGGTACGGGTGGTTTGGGTGCCTGAGGAACCAGTGCTTCACCTGAACTTACTGAAGGAACTGTTATGACTTCTGTGGTTGTGACTTGGACTGGCTGAATAAGAACTTTTGTCTCTGGGGGCATTATGATAACCTCAGACAGTGTTTTAGGTTGTGATAGTGTTGGGGCCATTGACTGCTGTTGTTGCACAAATGGTTTCTTAATTGGAATAGGTACAGTTTGTGCTTGGACTAAAGAGTCCTGAACTGATGGCAATTTGTTGCTATCAACTACGGGAAGTGGTGGCTGCATTACAGAAGGCACAGTGTCTGTCTTAGCTTGGACTTCAGCAACTACTGCCTCAGAAGTTTTAATTTCTTCAGTGACAGCTGAAGCTATGGATATTGGAGGTGGATGCCTTACAGTGGGGACAGAGGCTCTCCTAACTGTAGTTTGTACTGAGAATGCCTCAGTCGGTGTTTTCTGCTCTGATGGTGTGGTTCGTACCCCTGACACTTTTGTGGAAGGGATGGATCCTCTTCTTACAGGTGCTTGAACAGTTATGGCCTCTGTTGGTGAACCAGGTTCAGATGGAAGAGTTATCACCACATAGGTTTGTAAACATTTTGCATGTCTAGGAGATACAGGTGATTTAGGAGATGTTGCACCCAACTTAGACTCCACAGGTCGCGTCAGACTAAGTGATAGAGCCTTTGGAGGTTCTTTTGTTCTGGGGAGGGTTGCTGCTTTGGGAGCTACAGGAGGTGGCTTGACACTCTCTCCTGGTTTGTGACTGAAAACTAGTCCAGCTGGAATTGATACAGGTTTAGGTGGTATGGGGGGAGGAGGCTTGGTAGTTTGACTAGGAGTAGAAGTTGTAGCGGAAACTGGTGTTGATTTTGCTTTAGCAGTTGTCACTGGAGTGGGAATTGATGGCTTGGGATAAACTGTTGGTTTGGGTAAAGTCGAAGGAGGTGTTGGACTTGAATCTGAAATGGGTACATCTACTGTATCTACAACATTTCTCCCCAGTACAGGTTTAGGTGGAAGTGGTGGAGCTGAAACTTCCTGCACTGCTGACACCTTGGTGGGTAGTGAAGATATATCTGTACTGGGTGCATCTGAAGCAGAATGTGGGGATACTTGACTACCATATGGAACAGACGCAGTGTAAGATATTGGCCCTGTGCTAGGTATATCTTGGTTTGTGGTTTGTTCAAGCAAAGCTTTGTTATCCATACTGGGGACTATGATAACTACATGCCCCTGCCTATTTGGTGTTACTAACTGAGGTACAGCTCCACCATCTGATTGCATGGCTTCTATTCTTGGTTGTATGTCCACAACTACAGATTGCATTGGCTGTCCAGCAGTTGTGGTTCCCATAGGTGATGTAGTCTGGCTGACATGCTCAACAGTCTTCACAAAAGGCAGCTCTGTGTTAGTCTCAGATAATGATACTGAAGTAGATCGAGGGGGAGGAGGAGGCGGGACCTTCTTTTTGACTATAGTAGTTGATGCTAATGCTGCTGAAGACATCTGGGCAGTTTGAGCCAAAGGTGGGACTACTATTGGGCTTACTGATGGGATGGCTGATTGTACAGGAACTGAGTGCACCACTTTAGCTGCAGCTTGAGCTGGGGTAGTAACAAGTGCTGAGACTGGTAATGGGGGTTGTGTTGAGATTGGAGCTGTAGTTGAAACCAGGTCAGGCATCTGCACTATGATTGGCCCAGGGCATGAGGCTAGAGTGACAGAAGTGGAAACAGTGGTAGAAGTTGGAGCAGAGACAGCAACAGGTTGTGCTGCTACTAGGGCTGTAGGATGAACTGAGACAACATAAGGTGCTGGACTTGGTGCTGAGACCTGTGAAATAGCTGGAATGTTGACAGGCACCTGAGATGGAGATGAAACCAAGTCTGGCATTTGGATCGCAACAGGTGCAATAGAAGACATCTCCATTAGGGTTGGAGTTCTGGCTTCTACTGTAGAAGTCTCAACTTGAATGACTGCAGCTGTTTGAGCTTTGGATGGATCAGACACCACATCTGGTATTGTAACTATAACTGTGACTGGAGAAGAAGAAGAGACTGAGTTTTCATTACATGGTACTACTGCATCTGTAGCAGGCAACGGTGAAATCTCTGGAGGTGATTGTGTTTTAAATGAAGTAGGAGGTGTTGGTGTAGACAGTGGAGTTGAATCTGATGAAAGAGGTGTTTGAGCCTGGAATGGAGATGAAGATGTAGCATTAGAGGCCAAACTAGAATCTGGACTAACTGGTGAAGTTGGAGGTGACACTGGTGATACAGGAGAAGGTGTAGTGGTCAGTTCTGGGGCTGATATTGGAGTTGGAATAGGTTTTGGCTCTGGAATTTCACAGACCACACAGATAGGCTCCATCTCAGCAGTTTCAGATAAAGGTGGGCTTAAGCATGGTTCCTCCTTAGTCTCAGAGTCATCACTGGGGGTAATGTCAGAGGAAATACCAATGCCATACTCATCTGCAAGACTGTCATCCTCTTCCTCCCCAGATGAACACTGGGTAATCTTAAGGTCTGGTATAGGGAACAATGCCTTCCTTAGTTCAGGATCTTGTGGAATCATAGGCCTAACAAAACTTATAGCCCCACTAGGCGTACTGGGGACAACAGTTACCTCTGGGCGCTTAGGGGGTTCAGAAGGGCGTGGAGGGGCTGGTCGTTTCTTTTTCTTCACTCGCACTTCACTTGAAGTTTCAGTGCCTGTAAGAGGCATGTCAAGTTTTTCAGTTGGGTATGTCTCTTCTATGGTCACTACACAAGTCTCAGCAAATGAGGGAGGGCCAGCAACCTGTGGAGCCCTTGTTGCTGAAGATTCCATGGCATTTTGGGCCTGTTGAAATTCGTGCTCTATCATCATCAACTCTCTCTTTTTTTGCATCATCTCCTCATAAACCTCCTCAGGAGACCTCAGTTTTTTGAGAGAATCGAAGCCAGTATCATTTTTGGGTTCTTCCTCAGATTCACTCATCTTAATTTCAGGCTCCTCAACTAAGGATTCATAAAGATAGTCTTCTATTGCCATTCCCCCATAGAGTGGCTCGATATCAGGCGGACTCTCTCCTGGAATAGTTTTTGTCTTCTGAATAATTTCCTCGTATGCTTCTTCTGCACTCTTTAATGATTTTGTCACACTATCCTTTTCTTTAAATGAATAAGGAGGGGTGTATGGTATGACTGTTGTGGAAGGTTTACGCCCTCTCTGTACAGCTTGCATAGCCTCTGGTTCTGATTCTATACTGGCAGAGTAGTCAGAGCCAGATGTTCTATGAGTTTCATCTATAACAGTGATTTGTTTCAGGTCCTCTGCGGAGGAAGAATCTTTGTGTGGGGACAGTGGTTGTCCATGGGCCCCCATTTTCTCTTCCTCAGACGAGTCTTCAATGGTGGGAAGAGGCTGGGTTGGTTGCCTGTGTTTACCTTTGCGATACTGTTTGTCCCCACTGGCTTTCCTGCGACTAGGGCTGCTATCACTATCCTCTTCCAGGGATGAGGCTGATGTAGGTGAAGATTCTGGAGTAAAGCTAGATGCTTGAACACTAGATGAACCCTTTGAGACAGATTCTGTGATGCTCTCTACTTCTTCATCAGTGCTTTGTCTTTGTCTCATGACTGGAATTGCTTTCTTGAAAGTAGTTCTGGGCATTGTTTCAAGAACACTTTGATCAGTTGTGGTGTCAGTTTTTGGGAGGGCTTTCTTCCTAGCTGGGCTGTCTTCATTATCTGTGCTACCTTTTCTAGAAAGTGGTTTGACTGTCACTGAAGTATTATCAAACTCAGTATCCTTTATAGCTTGTACAGTTTCCAGATTCTTTTCTTTCTCATCTTCTGATACAGACATTTCTTCTTCATCACCCATACCCATTATCTGCTTGCGGATGAACTCTTCATCTTCCACAGAGGAGTCAGCACTCTCAGTTTTGATGTCCTCACTGCTGGATGAAATATTGCTCACCTTTAGTCTCCTCCTCTGGACTTTAGGTGATGGTGAGGGTGTGAGCTCGCTTTCACTGCTCTCATCCATTGCTTGGAAACTCAGGCGCCTTCTTTCAGCTTTAATCTCCTCCTTTACTGGTATGGATGGATCTGTACCATCTTTGCTTGCACCACTCATCATTCCATCATTCAATTCATGTGATATGGGTAAAATCTGAGGTTGCTCTTCATCATGACCCTCTGGTTTGGATTCAAGCTTAGTAGTTGTTACAGGGACATCTATGTTTCTCAACTGAACCTGTGCAGTGGGAAGGAAGTCTTTTTGTTTTTTACTCAACTCTTCTTTATTTTCATCTTGATCCTAAAAATGTGAAAAAGAAGAAATATGTCAGTGCATCAGTGATTACATTTCTTGAATGAAAGAACCTGATTTCTGGTTTAATGCTGTAGAACAATGCATTCCTCACCCCAGATTTGTCATAAGTTACTATACTGTAGAAGACACACAAACAAGCTTAGCAACATGTTAGCCTGTTTTGAGTTAAATCAATGTTACCAAGTGTAGCTGTAAAGTACAACTTTTCATAATATTTCACATACTAAAATAGCATCACTAGTGTGAACAACTTTAATATTCTTATTATTTGAAAGATGAAAGACCAAAGACTACATGTTTGCTATTTTTGTAGAAAAAACTGAACAAAGCAAGGGTTTAGAATCCTATGTGCTTTGAAGATAACATGCCATCTAATCTTCAATAAAGGTAATTAATGGTAAAGATTGGAGAAGTAACAGAAAGGCTCTCCACACTATCTTGTTTTTTCGTTTGTTTGTTTTTTAGATAATCTAGATTTTATCAGATTAAACTGTTATTTTTTTTTCAATAAACAGGATACATTCTTACTTTTCTTATTATAGTATTTGTAGAGACTGGTTGTGATTCCAGAGTTGAGATGATGTTGGTAATTTTGTCAGTGCACTTATCAGCAAATTCCTTGCTGTCAGTTGCTGTGACTGCTTCTCCTTCCATTACCAACTGCTGTGCTTGTGACTGTAGTTCCACTTTAACATGCTGCAAAGATTTTGATGACTTTGTCAGGTTGGTGTGATCATCAGTGTCCACCACCTTAATAATGCTCTCTGGAACAGACAGGTCTGGCTTTGTTTGAGTCTCTGGAATAACGTCAGCCACTGCAACCTCTGCAGCAACATGGGGTGCAGAGACAACTGAAGCATCAGGGACTGGAAAAGATGAAGGTTCAGCTACACCTGCTTCAACTTCAACTTTTGGAAGGTCAGGTTTAGACTCTTCAGGTTTGCGTAATTCTGTCATGCTGATATCTGTTATTGGTACTTCTTCTTTGTTTTCTATGGTTACTTTCTTATTAACATCTGTGTCTAGCACTTCAACCTTTGGCGTTACCTCTTCTGCTGTGAATGCTGTCAACGGTTGTTTTGAAACCTCTTCTGTTGTAGGTAAAAATGTTGTCTCAAGCTCAATTTGTGTAGAAGCTGCTGTAGCCATTGTTTCAATCTTGACAGATGTTGATTCTACATCTGTTTTTAGAGTTGAAACTGTTGGTACTGCCTCAATAGGGACAGGGATGGGCTGTGATTTTGTGGGTCCAGGCATGGGGTCTGCCTTCGTGGAGGCAGTTTTGGGCTCTGCCTTTTTGGTTGCTGGTGTGGCCTGGGTCTCTGACTTGGCAAGTACAGGTGAAGGTTGAGGCATTTTTCCTGAGTCTCCCAGCTGTCCCGTTAAAGCCCTTTGAGTTTGGCAGTTTAAACACAGCCATTCCTTCTGTGATCAAGCAAACACAACATAATTAGGAAACACATTATATGAAGATTAAAAAAAGAAAATCACAAAGCCAACTGAGAGCTACTGTAATCAGGCTAATTATGATCCTTACCCAAGTAATTTATTTGTTCAACAAGATAACGGAAGCATTAGGTCAGAGCACTAAAGTCATGAATGAATTAGCAGCTTTATTCATGCTTCACACCAGTGGTTTTTCATTAGCTTCTAGACTACTAGCTGACTAGTAACATAAAACGATATATGGATGACCTATGCAGCAATTTCCTACCAAGACAACGTTTGAATTAGAGCCTACTTAAATAAAGTATTATGCTTAAAATGTAAAAAGAAATACACACACACACACACACACACACACACACACACACACACACACACATATATATATATATACACACACTGTATATAGTTAAAATAAAACAATTTCCTGAGTAATTGTTTGGCTAGCTAATTAATACATTTCACAAAAAAGGTTGTGTATTTTGTAATACAAGTAACTGTACCTAACCAATTGTTAGTCCATCAGTTTCACTGTTTAAAAAAAGGAATTATATCTGCTCTAATAACAACTAGAGATGAAATCTGAGCTGTTCAGAAGAAGCCCTGGTACTCAAGGGGTTAAGGTACTGTTGCGTTAACCAAACAGGTTCAAACCCAGCATTAAATATACTGTAGGTCTGCGTACTGCCTGACTTTTTGTCAGTCTTCTGCTGGAGACTTGATAAAAAAGGCATTAAATTAATTTCACCCATTTTAAACTCATGACAAACTGATAACTATCATGATAATCCAACTTGGTTACATTTCACATGCACTTATTAAAATACTGCATTAAGATCACAGTAAATTACCCCACTGTGTGCAAAACTCAATATTTAGTGTACACTGTTGTTTATGTTTATGTTTTCTGTTATGGCGACACTGAATCTTGTGCTTTATACATTGTTTAATCCATACACAGTTAAAAAATGTCAACCCTCAAAAGTAACCTGACCAGGAGCCGGATTAGACAGAAAGGTTATTTTTCATTGTCACATACAAGGTGGAGCTATTAAATAACAAGACAGGCTTATGTAAGTCAAACCAGCATCAGTCTCAGTTTATAAAAGCCTAACTTCATAATTTACTGTTTTTAAAACGGCTTTGTGTAAGAGAATTTGCTGAAAATAAATGAGGCTGCCTTCTTGAAAAGAAAAGGCAAAATAAATAAACAACAAAAAATCCCCCAACAAAAAAACCAGCAAAAATAGTTTATGAATTTAGTTGTCTAATGTCTGAACGTTTTGCTTTTAAATAACTTTGCAAGTAATAAAAGATTGAAATTGTGTGTTTTGGGAGCACATTTAGGTATCAGATAAGATAATGCCTGATATTTTTCACATAGACACAGTTTTGGATGCTGAGTAATACCATAGCACTCAAAGTAATCTAAATTCAGTTATCAGCTATCAGTTAAAAACAGACTCACATTTTTTACACTTATTAATAAAATAATATCAACATGCTCACTACTATTACAATAGCCCTTACATTACATATGAGACAGCATTAGAATGCTTACCTTGCAAAACAGCTAATCACATTTTATAAGGAATGCTATTACTTCAAAATGTAATCCTCTGAAGACATTTCCTATCACATCTAAGTTCCATTAAAGGACAGTTAAGGAAGACAGAAGCCATAGGCTGTCAATACATAAAGCACTGTGTCTGTACTAGCAACCTAGCAGACCAAATCACAGCAATGCGCCTGCCTCTGCAGAGCCAGAGAGAGCTGCTCTCATATAGGACAGAGGGGGAGTTTATAACACACACATACCCTGTGAAACACAACAAAGTTTTAATTGCTTTATCCATGGTTTAATGTATTAGAACATAGTGTATATACATTTACTGCATCATCATTATGCTAATACTGTGGCCACATATGCATATTAATGTCCGTGTACTTCATAAACTGAAGTATCAGGATGTGTGTATAAAAATATACTTTGTCTTGTAAAGGATGTAATGACAAAAACTAATAACACAGTTATATTATAATCCACAGGGCAAATCTGTGGAGTTGCGTTTTAGTAAGTGGTGTAATCTACACTCGATCATACCCAGGCTTGGATATGCTCTTACAGTCAAGCAAGAGCTGAAGTGGTGGTACAGTTTCAGTGCTGTTTATCTATTTGTTTGTCAGCACTGTTACAAAAATCTACCAGGCCAGACTTCATTAAGTGTGGAGAGGTGAAGCATGGGCAAAGAAAGAACCTGTTAAATTTTGATGTTCTTTAAGTGCCCTAAATTGTACTAAATTGTATAATTATTGTTTGCAAATCTCCAGTTCTTCCATTAAAGACTGCTAGCATACATCTACTGCAAATAGAGCATGCATGGTAGTGTTTATATTCAGAAAATGTAGGCAGCAGTAACACTGCAAGATGAATATGATAAGCTGCATTGGTGTATTTTTTTTTTCTAACTGAGAAATATTAATTGAAAACAAAATTACAGCCAGTGAGAACTTATTCATATAGTCTTTAATGAATAAAGCCACAACAAATGGAAAAGATTGCTAGACTCAGAGGAAAGCTGATACTGATGCATTCAGTTTGACTGATAGTGAGATGCTTTTGTTCAGTCAGTCGTGGTTCAGTCAGGAGGATGATAATCCTATTTGTTACCAACAGTAACAAATAATACCTCGTCAGCAGAGTGTATGATGCTGATAATTTCATGTGATTTGATGTGAGCTCAGCATCAGTGATGTTTACCTTTGATCAACCACTAACTAATAGGGGTCCACCTAAAAACCTACACTTGCCTGAGGACAATTCACTTTTCTATGTGAAAATTTAAAACACTGCCTACATTAAATCTAGCTCATCTAGAACACATAAATCTGCTTAAAAACAGTCCAAGGGTTAGGATTGGTCCAAGTATTCTACCTTAGACATGTATCAACAATCCCCACATGTACTTCCACGCTCCATATTCTTCTCTGTCATGCTTACAGGATGTAATCACAGCTAACGAAAAAGATGCTCCTCTTGCCTGTGTATGCTAATTCAGCAAATTCATGTCACTACCAAGGCCACTCAGAGGATAAATTAATAATCATAAACTTCTGCTCTTCTTGCTTGTTTGATCAGCAGTATACTAGTTACCCTATGTGGATTGTCTTCACTGAAGGTAACTACAAACTGAAATTAAAACATATTTGTAATGCAGAGGTTGTGATGAAGCTACATGACTGTCTGCTCTATTCTTCCTTGCCTGCAGACTAATATGGCTCACACCATCTTCAGATAATAGTATTCCACAGGTCTAAATCTTATTAATTGATCCTTTTCAACCAAAGTGATGAATGCATGTACTGAGAAATTGCATAAGTATGTAAACAAAGCAAAACACTTTTGCATTGTGTATTACATGTCAGACAAATCAACTGGGATAAAAAAAAATACACCCCTCATTGCACCAGTCTTGCATTTGATAACTCATTTAACCTCCTAATGCAAAATCTGACAGCAAGGCAGAAAAAAGCACTTCAGTCAACAAAAAAAGACCGTATCCCATCACATCCCCCTCCAGCGCCAGTCACTACCTCAGAGCCATGCATCAGAGCCACAGAGATTGGAAAGTCGCCATCATTCTTTTGTTTAATTAAATCTATTTTATGAGTAAAGGGCAGGAGCATCTAGCAGAGAGCTGTGGGAGAGGCTGCTCCACACAATTAGCCTTTGAGCTGGATTATCAGACCTTGACAATGACAGCGGTAAGGAAAATAGGCTCTTGACACACGGGTGTGCTGCATTAGACTAGATCTGCTGGGCTTACCCAATAATTTCCCAGTTTAAATTTTTTTAAATTAAAAAAAAAAAAACATAGTGCTTTTATGAAATACCTTAAAAACCATATTAGCCAGATTAGCCATTCAAACTGTGAGATTTTTAAATATTTTTATTGGTATTTATGTATGCTGTAAACATATTTGCCACATCTCTTCTCATAACTGACAATGGGTCCTCAATACTGTTGGGTTGTGGTAGCAGTGGGAATGGCAGGTGCCTGGTTCAACAAAGACACATTTATCAAAGTGCTCCAAACAGGAAGCATCTTTAAATCTTGCATTTTCAGACAAATTAAAAATTTTAATAATATAAATATTATTTGTCTCTTCTGAGACACCTGTCATAAGTTATCCTAGTGCTCCAGAAATTTATCTCAAGATATCTAGATTCAAGGAATCGGTATTTCTCAGCCTCTCTTCTGTGCTTTCCTGCTGTTCTGTTGGACCTAGTAAAGTTCTTATTGATTTTCTGGCAAGCACCTTTAGCACAGGCTATAGGTTGCTTGCTAATATACTTGGCTTTCAGCAGCCCCCACAGAGCAGGGCTTCTTATAAATCCCGTCCTCTGATAATACAGAATCTTGACCTACTAATTTGTAATAAGTAGAATGCCTCATTCTAAAGACAATGAAATATACCCATACTTTTTCCATTCTGACAACTGGTGCATCAGCAAAGTTTCATTTGATGGGAGAGTGCAGTGGGGGTGAAGACTGTTGGACTGTTGGTAAGAGGGTGTGCCAGAACTGGAAGGCAACTAGAGGTACACCAACAGAACTGAACATCTTAAAGCAGTTCCTGTTCCTTTTTTTTCCTCTGACATAAAGCTTTGTATTTAAAAAGCACAACTTTTACAGGTACAGGTAAACTGCAACTGTTTTTAACGCTGTCACCAGGTGCACTAGGGGTGTCTCCTCTATAGTGTGGAGCCAAAAATTTGTGGTTGCCTATTCAAAAGCTAAAAACATCAGTGATTACAAATTCCAAAATTTCTTTCTAGCCTTCTTTTTCATAGAAAAGCATCAAAGCATCTGAACTAAAGAAGCTCTTAGAAATGATCATAAATTAACATATACCCCCTAATCACTTCCAGGACAGCTGAACACATCTTGAGGTGATGTTTTTCTTATTAATTTCTACATTTATGTTTATATATTTTTATCATAACACACATTTTCTTTATTAACTAACTCGTGAAAAAAGAAGTGATTGCAAGTTATGTAAGTAGAATTTTGAGCATTTGCTATGCAAAGATATAGTGATGTAATGATGATGTAATGTGGCAGAAAGAAGTCCTGTTCAGTGCTTTCATAGCTAGTTCGACAACTTTGGTACATGCTAGTCCTTCCCTAAAAAATGTTGGCCAGTGTATTCAGCCAGAGCTAAAAAAAAATTTTTTTTAAATAAAAGAAACGTTAAAGAAAAGGTATTTTACTGTTGCTGCTCTTATCTGCTCTCTGTCTCACCGTGTTTGTGGATGAAATCAGCTAAACATCAGCTAACACAATGGTAGGCTCATAATCAGTCTACCTGCTGTAGCATATCATGGCAACTCAGTGTATTTTATAGAGCTACTGTGGACTAGTAGTTGTGGATAGATACTTGCAAAAGGAGAGTGAAGGTGCGACTGAGATGTGTTTGCTTTGTAGTGTGACATCCAGTAACTAAGTCAATACGTCCACCAGTGATTTCTCTTCACACCTGATATAAACCCGAAACAGCATTCACACCTCCAGAAGTTTAAATTTAAATTTAAGTTCAAATTTAAGTGTAAAAATTTTTTCGATAGTTGCCAAGGGTGGCACAGTCACTCAAACAGTGGCCTTTTTTGATTAATGTTGAATTAATTTCTATTGCTTCAAATTTCATGAAGTTGCACTTCAAAATTTTTAGAAAAGATTCAACAACTTCAGTGTTTACTGACTTGTTGTTGTCACCTCTTTAATGCTCGTACTTACAGAATTGTTAAGCTTACATTTGTGAGATATTTCGTGCATGAAGCACTGACATGGAACTGCCCAAAAAATAATAATAATTACTTTTTAATTACTTTTTAACATTATGAAATTTGGAAATCATACAAAAATGGCTATATCTCATACACAGCTCTTTCTAGATTGATTTAAACTTTTTTTTCTATTAAAGCTGAGATCTAGCAATTTTTGTAGTGATCTCAAGGTACTCCTCAAAGCTCTCTTGCCTTGAGGCAGTCAGAATTCTGCCATTGGATCTTACAGTAAACTAATATAAATGGACAATAATAATGTGGGGGCTTTGTACCGGAAAAGATAAACAAAAATTCTATTTTAAACCAATGGTAACATTAAAAAAAATAGAGGACTCATCATTCATACTGTCACAGCTGTCACACACTAAGCTTTAGCTGGCAAAGCACAACACACGTGTGCCCTACTTATCAGACAACAGTCACTCCCAGGCTTTTGATGGCATCAGCTGAAGCAGAACAGGCAAAGGGAAAAAATGAATAGACTTGCTGCTAGCACTCACTTTGTCTCCTCTTCTTTCAAACATTAGCTTTTGATATTTTAAAAGGAAGCTAAAAAAATCCCACATTATCTATAGTGAACTGATGAACACACCCGTTTTGGATAAAGAAGGTCATAGGACAGCAGTAAGTATGGCATCCTATCACCCTATCCAGTTCTGCTGAGGCCAGGCTTTTTCTGTTTTCCTCAGATATTAGGAAGAAAGCATGTATGTTGTACACTCACAGCAGCACTCATTTATGCTCATTTCTTCCCCCATTCAACTTCTACCTTCAGGTTATTACCATTCTATGGTGTCAACAAAAAATGTGACAAATGTCAATCTCATAAATGGCACACGTCTTTCTGGGTTATCTATGTCTGGGAAAACAGACAAAAAAAAAAAAAAAGATAAAATAAGGTTAACACTTACAGCAGTAATTATTGTTGCTGCTTGCTAAAAAGCCCATAGGTAAATTTCTTCCATTCTCATACAATTAAATGTGGGCCAGAGGTAAAAATAAGAATGAAAAAGTCAGGACTGACGCTGCCAGAACAAAAATTATTGACTGTAAAGCATCAACTCTTAAACCCACACCTCGGGGGAATGTGAAGTGTTCAGATTAAAAAAAAAAATTTAAAAAAAAAAGTGGTGTGGTATTTATGCACATAAAGTATATTAAAGTCTAGGATTTCACAAAGAAAGAGTAGACAGCATTGCACATTTCATTCAACTACAACTTGTATGTGTGTGGGTAAGTCACAAAGCAGGTACACGTGTATATTACTGCCACCAAAATAAAAATGAAGAGGAATTTGTTGAATTACATGGGACCACTGCTGTGTGTGAGAGCAGATGGCCTGATAAGAAATGTCTGTTGTTCTAATGTACTGCAGTGTGTTTTGCTGGACTTAATCTGTTTCAACTCTACTTATTGGCATATCACAGGGCTTTGCCATCTCAAATCTCTCATGGGGGTTGGAGATTCCCTGGTCCTTGGTCTCCTATGGCAGTAGATCCCATCTTGCTAATGCGGTTGCACAACCGTCAATCACTTTAATACATTTTCAGTGCTCCCGGCCAGCTGAAGCACTCTTCTCATGAGCAGTTATGTAATAATTCTGGCATCTCCCGTGGAGAGATAGCCACAGCAGTTAGACAGGGTGTAGTTTTGGTATGTTTTGTTTTACATGGTAATTATTCCAAACACTAAGATAAAATAAATTGAATACACACAGACAACTCTTCAAAAACCCTTCTGAAAATACAAATATATTGAAGTTTTCATCGAATTCTAGCATCTGTGGCACCTTCATCTAATATTCTTCTACACTAGTATTTTATATTCTTTGTCAAGAAAATCAAACAACAGACCAAAATGCAGCCTCGGGTGTACTCTATTTTCAGTAGGAATAAAAGGCTTTATGACAGTCAGTCTTTTTGTTTTTCCACCCTTTGCAACACAGAGGAATATTCCTACGAGTAAAAATGTGCTAAAATAAGACTGTGCAGCCTGAACACTCCAAACCAATATTTAATGGCACAAGAATTATCACATAAACAGAAAGTGCAGTAAGGATACTAACTTACTATACTGACAAATGGTGCTAGTGAGTGGATAAGAACTATCAAACATTTGTAATGTCATTAATATGCTCAGGTGCCTCAGATGCATGGGCAAAAATTGAGACTTCTTATATTACATTTTATAGAACACACAATTGGATGATGGATGGACACAACATTTGACATAAAAGCTAACCATGTACCAAACTTACATGGCCTTTCTTTTGTATTGAAATAATTTGTATTATATGCAATAAGAAGCCACTGTAATGAATGATGTTCAATGAATAATGTGCAAATGGAGCAAGTCCCCTTCACTGTCACTCTCTGGTGCCCTTACTCATGTTCGGCTGCCCAGTGGTAACACTGAATATTAAAAATAGGTGCTTTTGTCACAGTAATGCAAAATACATTATTAATCGCTCCTGCCAGTTGAACACAAGGCATCTCATCTGACAAAAACAATCCCTTTTTTCTGGAAATCATAACTGAAAGAGTATTTTTTGTACTTACCACTGCTGTATGAGGCATGGGGTTAAATCCGCAGAGATTGCAGACAATGTTCTTGCATTCAGTACAGGTGTTGTAATTGGGTGGATCCTTGGTTCCCACATTGAGTTTGACCTTACAGAGCAGACAGGTGGACAGACCTTCTTTAGGAGCAACCTGAAACACGTCTTTGGATTTTTCAAGCTCTTTTAGAGATTTTTCCACTTTGTCCTGTGCTGATGGAGTAGGCTTGGCCTGTTGAAGTGGCTCTGATGTCTGTGTTGCAGGTGGTTTACTATCCTTTGCAGGGTGCATCTTAGGAGAAACTGGAGGTGTAGGTTTAGGACTGACACTAGTTGTAGTGGACATCTTCCGTGGAGTAGGTGGTGTAACTTTAGGTTCCTCCTGAACTGCTGAGGTTATCAGTGTAGATGCAGAACTTAAAATTGAGGAACCAAAACCAAACATCTTCCCGGTCACTGACTCAGCAGGCTTTGGAGCAGTAGGTTTAGGGGCACCAAAGCCAAAGAAGCCACCTGACTCCTGTTTAGTTGGTTGAGCTGGTGGTGGTGTAGGTTTGGCAGGTTGAGTCACTGATTTTGAGGGCTGTTGTGGTAGTTTGCCAGCTTCTTGTTTAGTGAGACCTGGCTTTACTTCTGGCTTTGTAGTTTTTGAAATCTGTCCTTGTGGAGGTTTTCCAACTGGTTTTGGCTGGCCAGCCATGTCCTGAGCTTGTCCTTGTGTCTTTTCCACCGAATCTTGCTGTGATGTGTCCATCCTTTGGACTGAAGGCACTGGGGCCTCACCTTTGAGAGTTTCTTTTTTGTGTTGAGTTGTTTGAGTAACCTCTTTTTGGACTTCTGTATATTCTGCAAGTTTCTCCTTCTGGACTAATATATCCTTCTGTTTAGAGGGAGGAGGTGTAGAAATCTTACTTGGCATGGACTGTGGTTTCACTACAGCAGATTCAGTTGTTTCAGATACTCCAAGGGCTCTCTGCATCTGGCAATTTAAACAAAGCCATTCCTTTGCCTGAAACAAGTGCAATGGAAAGCATAAATTACTCTCAAATGAATAAATAAAAACTAACAGTGTTCTGAAACAGATGAAGCTGCAATTACTTTAAAGGCTAAATAATTGATTTCAACAGTGCAGACAATATTCAATCATATAAAGGTTCCTAATGTAACATGTATTTATTTAAAGAGGATTAATTCATAAAAACAAATCATGCTCATTGTAAAATAAGATTTTATCCATACTTGAAACTGTAATTTCTTAATTTGTTTTAGCAGTGTAATGTATCTGTAATACAATTTTAACAAGTCAGAATTAAAAAAAAGAAAAAAAATGGAGTCCAAACTTTATTTAAAGAATAGGAACAATGAAACCTGCTGTATTGTCTTAAAAATGCTTTTTATCCATAGAGCCCAACTTTGCAATTTTTTCTTTTGTTTTTGACTTGGAGTAGTGTAGCTGTTACTGACTGAATTAGATGATGCTTCTTCAGAAGTTAGGGTGTCAAACTAGAGTAGGCAACATGTTTTTGGTGTCACTGGACAAAAACATCCATGTTTCAACAAATTGTAAATAAAAATTCTCTCTTCTCATAATTTCTCTGTAATTTGTTAATTTCAAAGCTTTGAAATTTGCTTTGAAATTTGTTAACCCTTTAATGTCGAGTGTATCATATTTGATACATAGAGTTTTTGTGAGTTTTTGAGACTTCTACATCATCAGTGTGATTTTGAAAAACCTAAATAAATTGCACAATACATTTTTAAGCAATAAATTGCAAAAAAAACTTTTAATACAAATTAAAAAATATTTATGCAAATTGATATTTAATTTCTTTTTTTTTTACAGAATTTGTCAGCAAGTTCAATAAACACTCCATTTCCAAAAAAAATTAAATTATCTGGCAATTATTTAATGGTTCATGCTTTACAGGGTTAATTTCAAAGCAATCAATAGAGATGAAAAAACATTTTATCACACAAACCTATATTTTCTCTCTATTTATAAGTATAATTTACTAGAAGTAAATGGCATATATTGAACATGTGATGTTTATATTACCAACAATTTAGATTAAATCAACATCTGTTAAGTATTTTTATATAGCTGTTATGGCTGGATTGTTTTATAAACAATAAAGTAAATATTAAAAATAAAGTAATATTAAAAAGTAATATAAGTAATATAAAAGTTTTATACCTCTGAGTCATCTGGTACTGGATTAAAGCCACACTGACTGCAGACAGTTGTCTTGCATTCTGTGCAAGTGTTGTAGTTAGAAGGATCCATGGAGCCCACTGTGAGTTTCACCTTACAAAGTGGACAGATGGACTGATCTGCCTTTGAAGCACCTTGGGTGTCTATTGGCACCTTGGGAAGCTCTGATGGAGCTTTGTCCACTTTGGCTTGTACTGCTGAAGGAGTCTTATCCTGCTGTGGTTTCTCTGGTTTCTTCTCCATTTTCTGGACAATAGGTGGTTTGGTGTCCTTTGTAGGAAATGTTTTAGGAGAGGCTGGTGGTGTAGTTTTAGGAGTGACACTGGCTGTGTTGGACAGTTTACGTGGCGTTGGTGGTGTAGTTTTAGGTTCATCTTGGACAGCTGATGTTATCAAATTGGATGCAGAGCTTAAGAAAGATGACCCAAAGCCAAACATCTTTCCTGTCACTGACTCAGCAGATTTTGCAGCAGCAGGCTGTGTTTTAGGACTGCCAAAACCAAAAAAGCCTCCTGATTCCTGTTTTGCAGGCTGAACTGGTGGTGGAGCAGATTTAACTGGAGGGGTCGCAGCTTTTGGAGGCTGTTGTGGGGGTGGCTTTCTTGCTTCTTGATCAGGTGGGAGAGCAGACTTAGCTAAAGGAGTTGCAGCTTTTGGAGGCTGTTGTAGGGGTGTCTTTTCTGTCTTTAAATCAGGTGGAGCCGCAGGCTTAGAAGTAGTTTGAACTTTTGGAGTTTGTTGCTGGGGTGTGCCTGGCTGTCCTTTGGGAGTCTCTGCAGAAGGCTTTTGTGAAACATCAGTCTTTGTAATAGTGGATGAAATAGTTTTGTCAGGCAATGAAGCAGCTGTAGGAGTAGCTTTCTTAGTTGGTTCAATATTGACTGGGGAGACAGTTTCTTTAGCTGCAGGAATGCTAACAAGGTCACCTTTGGGTATATCTAGCTTAGGAACATCTGTCTGAGAAGCTGACAGGGTTTCTTTCTTCTGTGTGCTGGCAGGGACCTCTTTGCTTGGTGAAGGTTGTGGTTTTATCATGGGTAGGCCTGGAGGTTCAGAGGCTCCAAGTGCTCTCTGCATCTGGCAGTTAAGACATAGCCATTCCTTCACCTGGAAGACAAGCATACAATATGAGATCTGTCAACACAGTTTAGTAATGTATCACAGTTCTAAACAACTGCGCTATATAAGTAATTTGTGCATATATATATATATATATATATATATATATATATATATATATATATATATATATATAAATAAAACAGACAGA
>VUQS01043571.1:45929-57122 GCA_015108495.1 Heterochromis multidens
GATACAGATATATATATATATATATATATATATATATATATATATATATATATATATATATATATATAAGTAAAACAGAGAAATAAATTTAGAATTAATTAAAAAGGACACAGGATCAAGGATACTCAATTGAAAATTTTTATAGTAATTTTGAATGATATAATTCTAACCAGTGACAGAAGTGTGACTAAATAGGCACTGTATATTGATAACACATTTATTACCTCTGTTACATTTGGCATAGGACTAAATCCACACTTGTTGCAGACAGTGGTCTTGCATTCAGAGCAGGTGTTGTAGTTCTGAAGATTTTTCGAGTCCATGTTGAGTTCCACTTTACAGAGTGGACAAGTAGAGTGAGCCACTTTAGAGGCAGCTTGGGAAGCTTCTGGTTTTGCAGACTCTAATGGACCTTTATCCATTGGTGTCTGCTCTGATGAAGGACCCTTGGCCAGCTGAGGCTGCTTGGGGATCTTTTCCATATGTGGTTCCTGTACAACAACTTGGTGTGATTCTTCCTTTAGGGGTTGTTGTGGCTGTATTTCATCAGAGGATATGATCAGTTGATCAGCTCCTGTCTGAACTGTTTCAGCTTTTTCCTTCTTCTTTTCTGAATCCTCTTTAGGTGGAGGAAAACTTAGTGGTGTAAGATCACCTTCCTTCTGAACTGAAGTTTCAGTATTAGTGGTGACAGGTGGACCTTGGGAAGGCAGTTGTCTCTCTTCACTTGGAGGTGCAGTAAAGGCTTGAACATCCTTGGCAGGCAGTGAACTAACTTTCTTCTCTTTTGCTTCGGCTGAAACAGTAGCTGGGGTGTCGTTTGCAGGTGGAACGATGTTTGGAGTTTGTACAATATCCATTTTCTTTGGTAGCGCCTCTGGTCTTGGACTTTCCTTCTGATTTTTCTCTAGAACGTCTGCTTTTTGTGTGGGAATAATATCTTTCTTTTGCATCTCAGAGGCATCTTTCTGAGCAGCAGCAGGTGTGGATGCTTTGCTGGGTGATGCCTGAGGTTTCATCAGTGGAGGCTGTACTGATTCGGTTGCTGTGAGGGCTCTTTGCATCTGACAAGTCAGACACAACCACTCCTTCATCTGTAAGGAAAACCATATTATTTTGAGTAAGTGTGTCTTTAACAACTAACTTTTAAAAAATAAAAAAGAAGCATAAAGCACCACAGTTAAGAAAACACAAAATATATATTATACATGATTAATAAATAAATTTTGGAATAATTTACCTCTGTTTCATTTGGTGTTGGGTTAAATCCACACTGGTTACAGACAGTTTTCTTGCATTCAGTACAGACACTGTAGTTAGGCAGATCCTTAGACTCCATGCTGAGCCCAACCTTACAGAGTGGACAGGTGGGCTGGCCTGGTTTGACAGTGGTTTGGGGGACTTTACCTCTCTTTGGAGATTCTGATGGATTTTTGTCCACTTTGGCTAAGATCAATGGAGGTGTCCCGGTCTGCTGGAGTTGTTCAGGCTTGTTTTTCTCCTGAGTAGCAGGGGATTTGATCTCTTTTGCAGGGGACATCTTGGGAGAAACTGGTGGAGTCTTAGGTTGGTCCTGAACAGCTGAGGTAATCAGAGTGGATGCAGAACTAAAAATGGAGGAACCAAAGCCAAACATTTTTCCAGTCACCGACTCTGCCTGCTTTTCAGCATCAGGGTGAGTTTTACCACTGCCAAATCCAAAAAAGCCTCCTGATTCTTTCTGTGATGCTGCAGTGGCATTACTCTGCTTACGTTCAGGTTGCCTGATTTGGTCTGGTGATTTGTTAGGACCTGATGCTTTCTGGGGCTTCTGTGGTATTTTCTGAGGAGAAACTGGGCTGGCCTGTTTGTGAACCTCTGGCTTGACATTAGTCTCGGATGTAACAGGCTGTGCCATTACAGATAGTTTCCTCTGAGGTGACTGCTGTGCTGATGGCACCTTCTTTTCAGGTTCAGCTGGACTGGTAACATCTTCCTTTTGGGGTTTTGCAGGTGTCTGAGAGTTCACTGAAATTATTGATGGGGGCTGTGCTACTACTAAAGCCCGCTGCATCTGGCAGGTGAGACACAACCACTCCTTTACCTGAAAAAACCCCAAAAAAACAATATATATATATATATATATATATATACAACTTTTAATGAATTAATTAATTTAAAAGGTGGGTACCAAAGATTAGAGTCACCTACACAGTATCTGGCAAAAAGTGAAATAGGATTACCTCTGTTCCTAAAATAGAGCATTGAATAATGGCTGGAAGTGTTTTAACTTCTCTATATAAGACATCATCACTACATCTTTTAATCCTAGTTGCCATTTATATGAAATTTATATTTATATTTATATGAAACTGTGTATATTGTGTGTGTGTGTGTGTGTATATATATATATATATATATATATATGTAGTTAGATGATCTGTTTACAAATGTCCATTGTTTTATAATTATTCAACTGCTCATTTTTATTTTATTTTTTATTTTCAAAGCTGCTATCTAGTAATACAGAGTAATTTTCATTATATAATGTCCCTAAAAATAATAAAGATACCCAAAATCTGAAATTCAGATGAACAAAAGACATTTTAAAAAAGCAAATGTCATGTCGATATTATGTCAGCAGTGAAATAAAAAAATGTAATGAATAACATGTTTTGTTTTCTTCTTAGTCTTACCCCAGTTTCATTTGGCATAGGGTTAAATCCACACTGGTTACACACAGTGTTTTTACATTCAGTGCAGGTATTGTAGTTGGGTAGATCCTTGGAACCAGTGTTGAGTTTGACCTTGCAGAGTGGGCAGGTATACTGATCTGGTTTGACAGCTGTTTGGGGTGCTGCTGCAGGCTTTGGAGTTTCTGATGGCACCTGTCTTGATGGAGGTGTCTTGGTCTGCTGGGATGGCTCAGTTAACTTCTGCTGCTCCAGCTTTTGGGAAGCAGGGGACTTCATCTCTTCTGCTTTTGATTGTATTGATGGTGGACCCTTTACCTGCTCTGGTTGCCCAGATTCCTTCTCCTGTTCTGGTTTCTTCACAGTGGGGGATTTAGGCTCCTTTGCAGGAGACATCTTGGGAGAAACTGGTGGAGTCTTAGGTTGGTCCCGAACAGCTGAGGTAATCAAAGTAGATGCAGAACTGAAGATGGAAGAACTAAAGCCTAACATCTTTCCACTCACGGACTCTGCAGACTTTGCAGCTTCAGATTGAGGTTTAGGACCAGCAAAACCAAACAAGCCTCCTGACTCTTGCTGTGTTGCTGCTGTGGCATTACTTTGCTTACGTCCAGGTTGGGTTGCCTGATATGGTAGTTTTTCTGGAGCTGTTTTCACTTTTTCTTGTGGTGTTTTATGGTCAGGTGCTGGGCTAGCCTGTTTCAGTGGTGGTGTTGATTGTGTTCTTTGTGGGGAGACTGCTTCTGTGGTCTCCTTTTGTACAGCAGGGTCTCGACTGTACTTGGTTTGAGGAGTAATCAGTTTGGAAGGTTCCTTCAACTGGACTGCAGCAGGTAAAGGAACTTTACTGGGTGATGTTTGTGACTTTAGTGTGGGAGGTCCAGGAAGCTCAGAAGCTCCAGCTGCTCTTTTCATTTGACAGTTAAGACACAGCCACTCTTTTACCTAAAATACAGGAGACACTTGGTTATGTGTTGCTTTAGAATTACAACTTATACAAATTCAGAACAACAGCAAAACAAATTCCTCAAAACTCTGCTTAGATATAATTTTACACCACAGATGACATCTACAAAGGAATTACTTGGAAAAAAAAACACCAACAACTTTTAATGAATGAAGGAATTTAAAAGGTGAGTACCAAAGATTAGAGTCACCTGCACAGTATCTTGCCAAAAGTGAAATAGGATTACCTCTGTTCCTAAGATAGGGCATTGAATAATGGCTGGAAGTGTTTTAACTTCTCTACACAAGACATCATCACTACATCTTTTATTCCTAGTTGCCATTTATATGAAATTCTGTAATAATTAGCATATGAATTCATAAATTATGACAAAAAATGTTTTAAGGTCACAGTGGCCTTGACTTTTGATCACTAAATTCTAATTATTCCAATGAAGTGTTTGTAACAAATTTAAAGAAATTCACTGAGAGTGTTTAAGATGTTTTCAAGTATGAGATAAACAGATATGCAAAAACCTCAAACGACCTCAAAAACATGCCTGTGACTATGTTGCCAGCATGGAGGTATTTGATTGTTTTGGCAATGTTTGCAATTTTTTTTTTAATCTGTCACAGAAAATCTTTTATTCCTGTACTTACCTCTCCTATTGGCATGGGATTAAATCCACATTGGTTGCAGACAATGTTCTTGCACTCAGTGCAGGTGTTATAGTTAGGTGGGTGCTTGGAGCCCATGTTAAGCTCAGCCTTACACAGTGGACAGGTTGTCTGGCCTGCATTAGGAGCCATTTCAGAGACTTTTGCTACCTTTGATGGCTGTGGTGGAGTTTTCTCATCTTTGCTTTTATGGGATTCATCAGGTTTCTTCTCCTGTTCTGGATTCTGAGGAAGAGTTTTGGGCTCTCTTGCTGGCGACATTTTGGGAGAAACTGTTGGTGTACTTTTTGGAGAACTCTTGGGCACAGCAGACATCTTCGGAGAGACTTGTGCTGGTGCAGACATTTTTCGAGAGCCTGGTGGTGTGGTCCGTGATTCTTCTTGAACAGCAGATGATATCAAAGTGGATGCTGAGCTGAAAATGGATGAACCAAAGCCAAACATCTTTCCACTGATGGATTCTGTTGTTTTTGAAGCATCAGTCACAGTTTTACCACTCAGTCCGAGTGGGTTTCCAGACTCCTCTTGTGTGTCTGGGGTGACCTTACTCTGTTTTAGTCCAGGTTGACTCGCCTGATTAGTTGGTTTCTCAGGACCTGATGCAACCGGGATATCAAGAGGCTTTTTCTCACCAGGAATTGGGCTAGGCCGTCTTTCACTTTCTGGTTCTTTAGCATTCTTAGATGAAGGTACTACTGCTGTGGACCGTGTCTTCTGGGGAGAGTCTGGTGTGAATCTCTCCTTCTTTGGAAGTGTATCAGGCACTGGAGTCTCCATCTCAGAAGCTGTATCCAATTTTATTATTTCCTTTTTAGTTTCCACTTGATTAGTAACTGTTGTTTTCTGATGTGCAGCAGATGGAGAAATTTTTTTATCTCCATGGAGCTGTTTCACAGGATGTCCTGTGGGTTCAGCTGCACTAAGAGCTCTCTGCATCTGACAGTTCAGGCATAACCATTCCTTTACCTGCAAAAACAAAATATATTTTATTTTAAAGTGAAGCCTTTAAAACTGTATGCATTAACATGTAATCAAGTTAATGTTGTAATACTAATCAATTATGGGCTTAGACATGTAACTTTTGTCCTACATAAATATGTATTTTATTGTATTTTAGAGTAAAATGGGAAATTATGTTATCTTTGCTTTTCTTACCTCTGACATACTTGGCATTGGATTGAATCCGCATTGGTTACAGACAGTGTTCTTGCATTCAGTGCATTTGTTGTAGTTGGGAGGTTCCTTTGAGCCAAAGTTGAGTTCCATCTTACAAAGTGGACAGGTAGATTGGCCTACCTTGGGAACAGCTGGTGAAACTGGCTCTTTCTCCACTTTGGCTTGTAGCAAAGGAGAGGTCTTGGCTTGTTGAACTTGCTCTAGTTTTTTCTGCTGCTCATTTTTCTGAACAAAAGATGATTCACTACCCTTTGAGACAGGAATCTTGGGAGAAACCGGCGGTGTCCTTTTGGATTCATCTTGGACGGCTGAGTTTATTAAAGTGGATGCAGAACTGAAGATGGAGGTACCAAAGCCAAACATTTTTCCACCCAGTGATTCAGCAGGCTTTGCAGTATCTGACTGAGCTGTGGAATGACCAAATCCAAAGAAAGCTTCAGATTCCTCTTGTGTAGTAGATGTAATACTACTTTTTTTAAGTTCAGTTTGATTTGTCTGTTCTAGTGGTTTCTTAGGGCCTGTCTTATGGCTTTGCTGTGGTTTTGCTGGCTGCTCTGCTGGTTTTTGCATCTGACAGTTGAGACATAACCATACTTTCCCCTGTATTAAAGCAAGCAGAAAATAAGCAAGACATAGATCAGGATCATTTCAATACAACTGAATGTTTTACCATTAAAAGATAATTGATAAACATTAATGTATGTAATGTGTATCAGTGATTGTTCAAGTAACTTTTTTGTAATCTGCATAACTCTTCTTAACTTACCTCCTTAACATTTGGCATAGGATTAAATCCACATTGGTTGCAGACAGTGTTTTTGCACTCTGTACATGTGTTGTAGTTGGGAGGATCTTTAGAGCCCACATTGAGTTCCAGTTTACAGATAGGACAAGTAGACTGGCCTGCCTTGGAAACAAAAGGCAAAGCAGGTACTGTCTTGGGTGGCTCTGCATGAGGTTTGTCTGCTTTTGGCTGCTGTACTGATGGTGAACCTTTGTCTTTCTGTTGTTGCTCTGATGTTTTCTCCTGTTCCAGTTTCTTGACAGTGCGAGATTTGGGGTCACTTACAAAAGACATCTTGGGAGAAACTGGTGGTGTCCTTTTAGATTCATCTTGGACAGCTGAGTTTATTAAAGTGGATGCAGAGCTGAAGATGGAGGAACCAAAACCAAACATTTTTCCACCCAGTGATTCAGGGGGCTTTGCAGAATCAGATTGAATTGTGGGACTGCCAAAGCCAAAGAACGCTCCAGATTCCCCTTGTGTGGATGTTATACTACCCTTTTTGATTCCTGCTTGATTTATCTGGTCTGGTGGTTTCTGAGGACCCATCTTCTGGCTTTGCTGTGCATTTTTCTTACCAGAAGCTGGGCTGGCCTGCTTCTGACTTTCAGATCCTTTCATATCTTCAGCCTTTGCTGGGTGCTCTCCCGGTTTTTGTGGTTTCCTCTGAGGTGAGTTTGATGGCGAGGTCTCCTTTAATTTAGAATCAGCAGATGTCACATTCTCTTTCTTTTGAAGTTTATCCAGTGGGGGAGTTTCTTTCTTTAGGGCACTGTCATGTACAGTGACTTCACTCGGTGAGGCCTGTAGTTTCATCATGGGAGTTCCTGGCGGTTCAGATGCTCCTAGTGCTCTCTGCATCTGACAGTTGAGACATAACCACTCCTTCACCTACATTAGAGCAAAAATAGTTAAAATCTTGATCATTGCTGTTGTAGTACTATGGAGTGTATTGTTGTTAAGACATTTTAAAGAGACAAATAGACAGATACATAAGATATAATGTCACAATTGTTGTTCAAATAAATTTGAATAATCTACATAACTCTTCTTAACTTACCTCCTTAACATTTGGCATAGGATTAAATCCACATTGGTTGCAGACAGTGTTTTTGCACTCTGTACATGTGTTGTAGTTGGGAGGATCTTTAGAGCCCACATTGAGTTCCAATTTACAGAGGGGGCAGGTAGACTGGCCTGCCTTGGAAACAACTGGTGAACCTGAAGCTTTCTTTTGTTGCTCTGATGATGATTTGTCTGGTTTTGGCTGGACTGATGGTAAACCCTGGGCTTTCTGTGGTTCCTCTGTTTTTTTCTTCTCTTCAAATTCCTTGACTGGAAGAGGAGATTTAGAAGTGGGAGATTTAGAATCCTTTGCAGCAGACATCTTGGGAGAAACTGGTGGTGTACTTTTGGGTTCATCTTGAACAGCTGAGGTAATCAAAGTGGATGCAGAGTTGAAAATAGAGGAACTGAAACCAAACATTTTCCCAGTTACTGACTCTACAGGCTTTGCAGCATCAGGCTGAGTTTTAGGACCACCAAAACCAAAGAAGCCCCCTGACTCTTGCTGTGGAGCTTTAGTGGCGCTTTCCTGCTTGCCTGTAGTTTGATTTGTCAGCTGTGGTTGTGTCTTCTGGCTCTCCTGAGCTATTGTCTGACCAGGCGCTGGGCTGACTGCCTTTTGACTGTCTGGCTCTTTAGTCTTTGCTGGTTGTGCTGCTGATGTTGATATTTTTCTCTGGGGAGAGCCTGGTGCATTAGACTTTTGTGGTGCAGGCTGTGCTGGAGTTGTCTTTTTAAAAGATTTGCCCAAAGATGTGTCACTTTGAGGTGCAATTCCTCCAGCAGCTCGCTTCACCTGGCAGTTTAGACACAGCCACTCCTTTCCCTTAAAAAAGACAACATGCAAAAATGTTATACATGCATTATTCCTAAAAACAAATAGAAATCAAAAATCAAATTAAAAAAAAAGAAATATAGAGATACAAGTATGCAAACTGTGTTGTAGCTACGGTAAAGAAGGAACTGGGTTGCTCCAGATATTTGGACTTCATAAGCTGTATGACGTGAGAAAAACATGAATTGGCATAGTAGTTGTTGGTGCTATTTGTAACACCCACTATTTACATAAGAAAATATAGTATGTTTTAATTGTATCCAACTAGTGTTGCAAAAGAAAGGCTTAAAAAAGGAATAATCCCCAGTAACTACTTGCTTAACTTACAAATTTAAAAGCCAAGACCATTAATAATAGTATTTCAGCGGTTTAAGCTATATATTTTAGTTTAAGGCAATATCACAAGATGAAGTAGCCTTAGACTGTCCTTAGTATGGTAAATATTAACTGTGCATAGAATTACATAGTCAAATGTCAAGTCGTTTGTACTTCAAGTAGCCTGGTAGAGGCCATAGTTCATTCTCCCATATGTCATTTACCCTCAAAGGCTTTACTTTGAGGTGTGTGTATGTGATGTGTATTTTGAAAACACCTTTAAAAGTAAATATCTTTGTCCAAAATCCAGGGACAGGATCTTACACAATATGAACATGAGCAACCAATAACATTTTTCAAGCATTATGGAGCAATTTTGTTTCCTGTTTCTGTTATATAACCAAATATGAGTGGTAACATTATTACAAGAAATAAAATGCCACTCCCTTTTACTTGAAAAGAGCTGTAGGTCTAATGGAAAAGACTACTGTTTGCTAGAGTGTAATATTTCTCTTGCCCAGTATGGTCAAAGGATCTGACAAAAAGCATTCTCACTGTGACTCTCAGTCAAAGTATTGGACATTGAACGGAACTGCACATGAAAACAAAGACAAACACAAAGACACATATGGGTGTCATTTATATCTTCCTGGGGCAACTTATATGTTCATAAAATTTTGTGAAAAAAATATCTTAGGTCATAATATCGACTTCAATCCTAGAATGTAACTAAAATTTGTTGTCATCTGTCCATGTAATGGGTCTTTGGAAACAGTTCTCCAAACAATGAAATACCAAAAAAAGGAACTTAACAGCTTCAACAAGCTTAATTCTTGAGCATGCCACAGTGTTGTATGTAAGTAACAGACACTTCTAAGAAATCTGTGAAATATTACAGCAAACAAAAGTATTTTCCCTTCAAAACTCTAAAATTATAAAGATATACATTGTATTTTAATTTTTCTAAGTTAATTCAATAAACTGCACCTCTTACCTCATTAACGTTTGGCATGGGGTTAAAACCACATTGATTGCAGACAATGCTTTTGCATTCAGTGCAGGTATTGTAATTTGGAGGATACTTCGAGCCCGTGTTGAGCACCATATTACAGAGAGGACAAGTGGATTGGCCTGCTGTAGGAGCAGTGTGGGAAGTTGCTGCTGTCTTTGGAGCCACTGGCAGGGATTTTTCTACTTTTGCTTGTCCAGATGGATGAACCTTTGCTTGTTGAGGTTGTTCTTGTTTCTTGTCTTGTTCTGACTTTTGGACTGAAGGTGTCTTGGTCTCCTTTGTAGATTGCATTTTAGGAGAAACTGGTGGTGTGGTTTTAGCCTCATCTTGAACAGCTGAAGCTATTAAATTAGATGCAGAACTAAAAATGGAAGTACCAAAACCAAACATCTTCCCAGTCACTGATTCTTCTGTCTTTGCAGTTTCAGTTTTAGTACCTCCAAAGCTGAATAAACCTCCTGACTGCTGCTGGGGTGCTAGGGTGGCACTGCTTTGCTTGCGTTCAGTTTGATTAGTTTGGTGTGGTTTAGGAGACCCTGATGCTCTCTGGGGCTCAGGTGTCATTTTCTGAACAGGTGCTGGACTGGCTTTTTTTTGACCCTCTGGTCCTTTAGCAGCTTCTCCCTTTTCTGGCACTTTTGTTGATTCAGACTGGATTTTCTGAGGTGAACCTGGTGTTGACATTTCTTTTTTTACAGGCTCAGCAGCTGATGGTGTCTGTTTTTGAGGACCAGAAATTTTGTTGGGTGTGGGGTTTTTTATGGGAGGTCCTGGTGGTTCAGAGGATCCTTGAGCTCTCTGTATTTGGCAGGTAAGACAAAGCCACTCGTGTGCCTATACAGAAATCAAAGACAAATACATTTCTTGCAGAAACAAAAAGAGGATGCACATAGATGCACATGATGCAAAAAGGTACAAGGAAACCATATATGTACAGTACCCAGAAATATTTAAGGTACATCACAAATGACCTTTAGAACTTTTAAAAATAAACAATTGTTAAAAACAAGTGATTCGCAAATAGTACCAGACTAATTTAGCTATACCAGTGTTATACCTGTGTTAATTGAATTAATTCAATGTGGTGTGGTGTGGCATGGAGCAGCTCAGCTTATGGCACTGCTAAGGTGTTACTGATGTCCAAGTTGCTTTAATAGCGGCCTTCAGCTTTTCTGTATTTTTGGGTCAGGTGTTTCTAATCGTTCTCTTGACAGTACCCCACAGATTCTCTATGAGGTTCAATTAAGCATAGTGAAAAGATGGTCAACAAACTATTTGGTAGTAGTTTTGACACTGTGGGCAGGTGCTTAAGTCCTGCTGGAAAAGGAAATCTCTTTCTCCTTAGCCCAGACAAGACGCTTCTGACATTGTTTCTGGTTCAGGATTGGTATATATTAGGAATGTAACAGTTGTAACCCCTTTCCTGAAGAGGTTTGTGCATGGTGGTTCTCGATATACAATACTGTGCAAAAGTCTTGAACCACCCCTCATTTCTTTATATTTTGCTTCAAAGGAGCCAGACTTTCTTGTAATTTTTAAAGCAGTCTTGAGCAACAGTTCTTCAAGCTTTCTGAAGGTCTTTTAAAGTTTTTCTTTGACACATTGGCTGCTTTTTCATTCCAGTCCTTTTTTTTTTTTTTTTTTTTTTTTTTTTTTTTCTTCTTATTATTATTATTATTTTTATTTTTTTTTTTTTTTTTACCAGTCCAAA
>VUQS01043571.1:57142-79583 GCA_015108495.1 Heterochromis multidens
TTATTTTTTTTTTTTTTTTTTTTTTTTCTTTTGTTTTTTTTTTTTTTTTTTTTTTTTTTTTTTTTTTTTTTTTTTGTTTGTTAAGCCATGTAACACTGACCCATGAGTCATTTAAGCATAAAAAAGGCACCTATCTCAAGGGATGAACCAGCATCTACAGATAACTAAGCAAAGAACCAATTTTAAAATGTATCTTTAGGCACTTTGTTACTAGCAGCCTGTCGCAAAAAAGACACATAATTTGTTCCCATTTCTTAAGTTGAATCTATTTAAACTGCCAAAGATAACACAGTTTGAAAGGCATAAAATAGTATTTTTGCACCAACAAAGTGATTCCCAAAGAGCTATTTGCTGAAAACTCAACATGTTGTACAGTGGTTACTTAAAAGAATTGAGGAAACTTGACAAGTGAAGGACAAAAGAAGAAGTGGCAGGGCTAAAAAAAAAAACCCAAAACTATCTATAGCATTTGAATAGTATCTGAAAATCATGTCCTTCAGAAATAGGAAGAAATCCAGCAAACACCTGACACTGGCCCTTCAGTTGATCCATCTACTGGTCACTGAAGGCTCATCAGATGGTCTCAGTGGAAGGGTGGCTGTCAAGAAGCTATCCTTAAGGAAGGGAAACAGGGAGAACAGTTTGAGGTATGCTAAATTAAACAAGAACTGGACTAAAAATCAGTGGCAACAGGTTGTATGGAGTAATGATTCCAAATTTGAAAATTTTGGTTCAAATCATCATCAATATTCACAGAGGAGGTCAGGAGAGAGGTACAACAGCGAGTGTCTACAGCCATCTGTAAAACACAGTGCAGGGTCTGCCATAGTTTGGGGCTGTATTTCAGCAAGTGGTTTTGGAGATCTTCTCAAAATTTCTGGAGTTATGAATGAAGAAAAAGACCAAAATTTTGAACCACCATGCAATATGGACTGATTCTTATATAGCGCTTTTCTATTCTCCCAGAGTACTCAAAGCGCTTTATACAACATGTCTCATTCACACCCATGGTTTTCTATGCTTAAGTGCTTTCTATCTAACATTCACACACCGATGGATGCATCAGAGAGCAACTTGTGCTTAAGGAGCCTGCAGACTGGAGCAGCCAGGGATCAAACCAGCTCTACCTTCTGAGCTACAGCCACCCCAAATAATACCAATACCATCTGGAAAGTGTCTGATTGGCAACAGCTTCATTTGTCAGCATGAAAATGATCCCATAAGAACTGCCAGAAGTATAACTGGATAGAAAAACACTCAATGGAACACTATTAGTCATGGATTGGCCTCCCCAGAACCCGGACTTCAACATTAATAAAGCAGTGTGGGATCATCTTGGCAGAGAATGGAACAAAAGGCAGCCAACATCCAAAGAACTTTGAATCTCCTTCAAAAAGTCTGGAGAACTATTTCTGAAGACTACTTAAAGAAATTACAAGAAAGCTTTGTTTGCCTGAACCTGTTTCATATTTTCTAGCAAAATACAAAGAAATGAGGAGTGGTTCAAGATTTGTGCACAGTACGTTTGTCCACTCTTCCAAGTTCTTGAATTGACTCCCAAGGCTGCACTCATCCCTGTTCCTTGTTCACATTTTCCTACCACACTTTTTCCTTCCAGTCAACTTTCCATTAATATTCTAAGATACAACCCTCTGCAAACAGGCAGCCATTTCAGCAATGACCTTCTGTGGCTTACCCTCCTTGTAGAGGGTGTCAATGATCATCATCTGAACAGCGGTCAAGTCAGCAGTCTTTCCCCCACAATTGTGGTTGTGTGTACTGAATTAGACTGAAATATGTACGGTATTTATACTGTTTAAATAGTAGTTTTCTCAAACTCAAACTGAAATATTTTAATAATGTGAGACACTGGATAAGCTATGAGGTCATATGCACATTGCACTACTCAGTTTTGCACTTTCTGTAACTTGTTTTTTCTTACTTTATATATACAAAGTAAGAAAAAACAAGTTACAGAAAGTCTTAAGAAACTATATATGTATATTGCCTATTTTAAACAAACCTTTTCTTTTTTTGCATGCAGAGAGCAAAGTGAACTGGAGTCAAATTCCTTGGAGTCAAAATTCCTTGGCCAAATACAGAGGATTCTGATTCTGATCATCAAAATTAAACCAAAAAAGGCTTGGAATATTTAAATGTATATTAAAGTTTACCTTTTTTAATAAAATTACAAAAAAGAGAGCTTTTTCATGATATTCTGAAATTTTAAGATGCACTAATAGGTGCAGGTCATTAACAGTTTGACTTCTGACCATCAGTTTTAAGTGATATCGTCTCAGGATATCAGTTAAAACTGCAGAATATTAATCTTTTGAGTACATACTGTATGTATTTAATCTGTAGTGTATAGCAAAAGTATTTAACCAAAGAGATCTATTTAGAATTAGTAGCATCAGATAAATGGACATTTACATTGAACAAAGCAAAATTATGAGAAAGTATGAAATAAATAATACAAAGCCTATATTAAACCGCTACTTACATCAGAGTCCGGAGGGCTGAAGCCACACAAGCTGCACACATCTGTTTTACACTGTGTACAGGTTTTATGGTTAGGTGGTTCCTTTGTAAGTTGTGTTGTTTTACACACTGGGCAAAGAGACTTCACTATTGTTGTTGACTGAGATCTTGCTTTGGTTGTTCCCGGCGATGAAGACCTTGCTTGTATCATTCCAGATGCACCAGGTCCCTTACTGCCTTGTTGCTGAGGCCCTTGCTTATCAGAGGACTGCTGTTGGGATGTGGTCCTGATGCCTTTCTGCTCTTGTCCTACCTTAGACAAATCATGTTGTTGCTGTCCCATTTTTGGTGATCCCTGCTTTTGTTTTCCAGCCTCAGGTCCAACCTTTGTTGACCCTTGTACCCCAGTCTTCGCAGGTTCTTGTTTCTGTGCACTAGTCTTAGCAGGGCTTTGTTGTTGCATCCTTGTCTGTTGCTGAGCTCCAGGTTTAGGAGAACTTTGTTGTATAGGTTGACTTTTGGGGGGTTCTCCTTTATGCTGGACTTCAAGCTGAGTCCCTGTCTTTGAAGCTGTTTGTTGCCCAGCAGGTTTGTTTGAGAGGCCAGTTTGTCCATTCCCATGTAGCTGTGGTGAACCTTGCTTGGGAAGTTGTTGGGTCTTTTGCATAGGGGGAAGCTGGCCTGGTTTATGGGGGTGCGGCGGCTGCTGATGGTCTTTTCCAGGGCCTGCTACTGGCTTCTGCTCTCCAGATTGCTTTGGCCCCTGCTGGGGAGGAGATTTTTTATCCCCCTCACTATCATCTCCAAACAAACCAAACTTATTTACAGCAGAGGACACAGCATTGAGGGGGTTTGCCCCACTAAGGAATTTGGAAGAGAACATAGTTGGGTCTTCCTCGTCCTCCCCCTCTTCCTCCTTGCAGGAGCTGGAATCTACAGGACTGTCAGAGTCAGAGCAGGAACTGTCTCCACTTTGTCCCGGCTCTCCCACAGATGCCTGAGGGGGGACTGGACCTGTGGAGAGGGCATCTACAGCCCCACTGCTGCAGTTACTGCTACTGCTGCTGCTGCTCCCTGGGCTCTCCTCTGGCTCAGCATCTATGTCAGACTTCCTATATACATGACAGACAAAGAGAGGATGTGTGAAGTGACAAAAGCAAGAGGGAGGGATAATGAAAGAGATTATGAAAGTTTGTGAACCACATATTCATACAATATCTGAGCCAATGTGATGCTTGATAAACAAAATAGAAACAGCATACTAATGTATAATTAATGCAGTAAAAGGGCTAACATAATTTCATCCATCCATACAACACTAAGGTAGGGTTGGGTTATATCTAATAACTCAAATTTGAAGACAATCAGTGTGTTACATTTTAATATTTAATTAACTCTCCCATTTAGAGAAGTTTATCCTTTTCTAAATCTATTAACTGCACTGTATTGGACACACCGGTGCTTGATAAATACCATTTATCTCGATTCTGGTTGAAACGGTTATCATTTGTATAACAACGGTCTCCTCTATACAGAGAGAACCATTAAATATTCACTCGCTTTGATTTACTCCACACTGACTGTTGCTTTCAGGACCATGGACGGGGTCAGAACTGCTCTGCCGATCACAGCCTATACAAATCACAGATATCCCTTTCAGCCAGTTAAAGCCTACGATACAGACTAATGTGCAATACAGGAGGAGGATGTCGCTCTCAATAGACCGGGCTACTACAAATCCTATTCTAATGACTATTGAAGGTGGACTCACAGTTCCAGATCACCATTTTCTTCCACAGTGACAGAATTCGATTTTCATTACACAAATGGCACCGATTTTCAAGGAGTGAGAAATATCATGCAGGACATGTTTTACAGCAGCCAAAGGAGTAAACACAGGAAATCTAGCGCTCTCACTGAATAAACTGCAGGCACATCCGGGTAGCGGCCCAGCAAAAATGCATGGGAAGTGAATACGGATACTTTCTTTGACAAAAGCAACATCAAGGGCAATACATGTCTGTGATGACCAATTAGATTTCTAAATAGGCAATTATAGCTGGATTCAACGTTCACTACGCAATGCCCACTTGCAGCACAGGTTTATTCAAACGCGATGGATCTGTATCCACGGCGGTGAATCGAAATGAAAAACCATCATGCATAACCATCAACCACTCTAAACCGGACAACATCCTAGTCCGCAGAGGGTACGAGCTGATAACAGCCCAAGCCCAAGGGTGAGAGAAAAAATGGAAAACACATTCTCACCTTTTTTGTGTGTCCTTGACCAGGCGCCTTAAAGGATATTTTTATACTCCATGTGTAGTCTACAGTTCTAGATTATTTTAAACCAGCATAAAACTGTAAAGAAACCCAGCAAAAGCCCTGTCATCATTGTGATTTCCCGAAATACCATGTTATCCACTCCGAGCCCGCCCCCCGCTCACCTCCTCCCATCCTGCAACCAAGCATCCTTCACCCTCCACGGTCACAATGTCAAACACTGAAGCGCAGTATTCTAGAGAAACCGAAGGAAACAGTACCTTCGTCAACAGCTGATCTGTCTCCCCATCCTCCCCAATCTTCCTGAGATATCCCCTGTCCGTGTCTGTCTGATCGCCGAGGGATGGAGAGCACAGGGTAGCAGATAGAGAGCGATCAGCATCCACTCCGCCTCCCACTCTAGTGCGCAGGCGCCATATCTGACAGGTGATCACAATATATATCACGCACGGAAATTGAAATTAAAGGGGACAAGCGATTTATTTCGCCTGGAGTCACGTGTGATCAGACCTGAAAATTTACCCTGATGCTGCTTCTGCCCATCTTCTCAGTGGCCGTTGACATATTTGAAATGTCATTGCTGTTATCATGAGTAATATGATCCGAATGTACTCAGGCAAGAGAGCAGCACTGGATAATTTCATATCACTTGTATCATAACACTAAATGCTATTCACGATTAATTGCATTTTCTAAGCAAATAATGCTCCCCTGTCATGTTCACTTATTTCTCATATTTCAGAAAGGACAGTGGATATAAATTAACATTGACCACTAGGAAGGAAAACAATGTTCCATCTGTAGATTCACTGCAAGCATCTGTCTTGTGTTAATGTGTAGGCCCTGTTTTGGATTTACAGTGTTCACATATGGGTGTCTGTTGGTATGCCAGAGCACCACTAAGAAAGTGAGGAAGCTACCCCTCTGTTGTCTGAAAGACAGACTGATAGATCTTTCCCCAGCTTATATATTGTAAAGAACAGCCTTTAGCCCTGTATTAGAAGAAATCAGGTCATCTCAAAATTCTCTAACCTGCCTCTAAGCTGCCTTCATATAGTGCTCTCTTTGTTTCAATTTAGTTATTGTAAATGTTCCACCCAGCCTTGGTTCCAGACCTCTTCCACAGTAATAATGTGCTAGATACAATCCACACAGTTTCCATTTTAGCATATCAGTTCATTGGTTTCATTTACAAGTAAACATACTTAGTAAAGCAAAACCAATTCTTCCACTTTTTCCACGGTGCACACCTGGACATCTATCAAGATTTTCACAAAGCACCTTTTTTCTTGCACTGGCCTTCTTATCTCGCTCACAATTTAAAGAACAGATGTGATGTGAAGAGACAATTTAGGCAACCCTATCATGTCCTGTCCTGTGAGTGTTAAAAAATGCATGCAAACATATATATGCTGGTGAATTGACATATGTAATACATTACAAAGTTTAGCAAAACTTTTGCTATATTATTTATCACTTTTGTAGAGCATCCTATTACCATAAAAGAGAAAAATCACCATCAGCGATTACTCACCACCACAGTTAATCATTTTTGAGCACTAATATATCCCCACCCTTGTATGCATATTTACTCAGATGTATAGTCAATAATTTCCTACTCAGTGTCTGGTAAGCCTGAGGAAGCTCTGTGGGAAGGATGAGAGCAAGTGTTGTGTGGGCGTGTGGAAGAGTTACGTCATGTGTGATGCGTGAGCAGCAGAATCGCTGTGATCTCTCTTTGGAAAGCGCCAAATCTGGCCTCACTGCAGACATGCACACAGACACACACACACGCAGCACACACATAGACACACATACACACAGGAAACATGTAGCACAATCTCCATCTGGGGATATAGGCTGTAACTTTTCCGTGTCCTCCTACCTGGGCTGAAAATCCATTAAGTAATCTTAAAACTGCTTATGTCTACCTCATCCTCACAATCTGGTGCTTCCTTCTGTTTCCTCTTTCTGATTTTGTGAAGTATTAGAACAGAATAAGAGCAGAACTATTTTTTTATAGACACTTATGTTAATACAGACTAATGCCTTTATGTGTCACTACTTCCTTATGTTATTGTGGGATATAGTATTGAGAACTTTAGATTTTATATGTTCTGCTGACCATGATAATGAAAAAAATAATATGATTGGCTTGATATTTTAAAGCACATAACAATAAACAAACTGTCCAAATTTTTGAGTTTATCATTAACGGTTTGCTGTTGTTGCTGTTAAACTGTTTACATCCTTCCTCACAACAGATTTGTGTTTGTCAGTCAATAATATTATGTAAGACAGCAGGAAATCAGCAGATGTTGGACCATCACATTCTTTTCTTTTGATCCCTCCCTACTTGTCAGTTTAAATACAACAACCACAATAAACACAATGCAATCTCCACTGTCACCATCCTTTTTTCCTCCCACATACTCTCTGATAAGGGCAGACCAGACTTAACTTTTCCTCTTATACAGCTAAGGCATCATAGATTTTAACTACATCACTCACGTGTTTACCAGCTGACCCTAAAATGAATTATAGTCTGTCATGTGTATTGGGGACTGAAACAAAAACCATAAGGAGCAGTTTAAAAACTTGCTTCTTTTCTCTGGCTTCCTCACATATAGTATAGTCAAGTATAACCCTAATTCCAAACAAGTTGAGACATTGTATAAAATTTAAATAAAAACAGAATGCTATGATTCGTAAATCTTATAAACCCATGTTTTATTCGCAACAGAATGTCGGAAACAAATCTAATGTTTGAACTGAGAAAATGTACCATTTTAAAAAAAAAAGATCATTTTGAAATTGATGGCAGCATCACATCTCAAAAAAGTTGAGAATGGGGCATGTTTACCACTGTAGCATCCCCTGTGCTTTTAACAACAATCCATAAACATCTGGGAACTGAAGAGATCAGTTGCTGGACTTTTGGGAAAGAAATGTTATCCCATTCCTGTCTGATATAGGATTTTAGCTGTTAGCAGTCCTGGATCCTGTTTGTCGTTTTTCATTTTGTAATGGTCCACATGTTTTCAACTGGTGGAAAGGTCAGGACTGCAGGCAGGCCAGTTCAGCACCTGGACTCTTCTACCACAAAGCCATGTTGTTGTAATACTTTTCCAGATGTGGAAGCTGCAAATTCCATAAGCACTAAACCACTCCTATACCATCAGAGATGCAGGCTTTTGAATGCTGATAACAAGCTGGATGGTCCCTTTCCTCTTTAGTCTGAAGATGCAGCTTCCATATTTCCCCAAAAGGATTTCAAATTTTAATTTGTCTGACCAACGAACAGTTTTCCACTTTGCCTCAGTCCATTTTAAATGAGCTTTGACTCAGAGAAGACAGCTGCATTTCTAGATCATATTCACATATGGGTTCTTCTTTGCATGACAGAATTTTAACCTGCATTTGTGGATGGCATGGCAAACTGTGTTCACAGACAATGATTTCTGGCCCCAAAGATCATGGGCATCCAATACTGATTTTCAGCCTTGTCCCTTGAACACAGAGATTTCATCAGATTCTCAGAATTTTAATGAAATTATGTATTATAGATGATGGCATATTCAAAGACTTAAAAATTTTATGTTGAGGAACATGATACTGAAATTGTTGAAACTTGTAGATGTAGTTTTTTGCAGATAGAGAAACTCTGCCTCTCACAGATGCTCTTTTTTATACCCAATCACTGTTAGTGACCTGTTGCCAATTAACCTAATTTTTTGCAAAATGTTCCTCCAGCTGTTTCTTTTTGGTACCACCTACTTTTCCAGCCTTTTGTTTCCCCTGTCCAACTTTTTTGTGACATGTTGTTATCTGAGACATGTCAAATTCAAAATGAGTTAATATTTTTCACAAAATAGTAAAATGTCTCAGTTTAAACATTTGATTTGCTTTCTGTGTTGTATTGTGAATAAAAATATGGGTTTTTGAGATCTGCAAATTATTGCATTGTGTTTTTATTTGCATTTTACACAGCATCCCAACTTTTTCGGAGTTGGGGTTGTAAATTCACATGAAAGACTGAGATAAAACCCCTTTCGACTGCCTTTTAAATAGATTTTTAAATTCAATTTCATTCAAGCACTGAAGCCTATATTAATTTGGCAAGCATCAGTATAGGACAAAGTGTTAATATCTGGAAAAGGTATGGCTAGCATTTAAGATAATAAATGAATACCGATGAGTGTGAATTACGGGTCCTTGGGTTTGTGTATAGAGCTATGTGGTTCTAGTTTACAAATTAAACAGCATTTGTATTGTGTACATAAACCCATAAACCTGTCCTACTCAGTAAAAATACCAGCAGGCCTTCCTAGCTGAATCAGCAGCTAACATGAAAGTCTTTCAGTTTTTTTTTTTTTTTTTTCCAGTTTGAACCCCAGACCTGCTTGCCCAGGGACAGCAGAGCGCCCATCACATCAAATTGCTTACCTATTACCAGCCTGGAGACCAATAATTAAAAACTATGAATTTATCTCTCAGTTAAATTTTTAAACAATAATATAAACATGATGTTGTGACTAACAAGACAGTTGACCAAACGCATCTATGGCTCTCTTTCATGTAGTACTGTCCTCCTGCTCACTCAGGCGTACACCATTAGAAAGACACTTGTATTCTTCTCTCCACAGTTGAGCCTGATCCTGACACCCACACATCTATCTCTCTATCGGGCTCTGTACACAAACAAACTAAAACTGATTTGAGAGGCAGTACTTATCTCTCTCTCATTTTAATTAAGCAGACACACTGGAGTATAATGCTGCACGGCAGTTTTTAATTCCCTTAGCTGTAATTTTTACATATGAGACTGCAACTTTCGTAACAAGAACATCAGCCAAGTATTCACTTACAGTTGTCTTTTTTCAATAACTTTGGAACAAGTTTACAAAAAGACACACCTCTGACGCTGACCCTTGAGGAAGGCAAAGCAGTTTTTCCCCGGCATGGTTTTCTCTGGAGCAGAGCCGGTGCAATGTGGAGTGGTAACCTGCATGGAGGTGTATTGCTGTCCTCTCTAGGTCTCTAGGTCTCTGTGCCTGAGTATCTGGCAGGGTCACAATGTAATCTATACTGTAACCTGATCACACACACTTTGCCAGTGTCATTAAATTTACATTTGTGCCCCTGGGAGGGGAAAATATGGACTCGCAATAATACTCTCTGGATGGAACCAAAACACTTGTGGAAAGAACAAAAATCATTAATATAAAATTAACAGTAGATGAAGGTGTTTAAAGGTTCTGCATTCTGGAAATCAAGTTTCATTTGTGTGATGTGATCTAATGCAGGCCATTATTCTTTGCACCATATTATTAATTGCCAGAATATAATACCTTATATTATCTAAGGAATTGGCTCAAACAGTGTACAAGAAAAATTATCTTTGTCATGGGTTATTTTTCCTCTTGAACATATTGTTTACAGCTGGACTCAAGCAAAAACTGTGTCACACATAAAATATGTTCCAAACAATGTAACTGACTGACTGTTAACTTGATTTTGTTTGAATGTGCATGAGACACAGGTAGAGTTACCAAGCACTGGCAGTCTGATGTGTGTCACTTGGGAGAATGGTTTGTGCTTTGTGCCTTCCTCACTCAGCATCATGCTAGAACACTGAGCAAGCCTCTAAAGCCACCCAGTCCTTTTTCCTGATGAGTGACCACTGCTATCTCCCATACTAAAAATACTCTTAAAGAGACAGTACCGACAAGACATCTGTATGGGCTTATCGCTGCTCCTACTATTCTTATCTTGCTTTTCGCACTAGCCCCTCCCTCTGCTGTCATGTCATGGGAGAAATCTGAGGATAACACAGTTCACGCCCCCAAATCCTCCAAATCAGTGAGCACAAAATCACTGCTGATCAGAGTCACACTGGCATAGGCGAAAAGGATGGATGAGAATAAAAATGAGAATGAGTGGGATAAAAATACATCTAGTCTGATAAGAAATAAGGACTACCTTAATAAGTATCCTAAAGGTGAGAGGAAAAAAGTCAATGACAGATGTAGGGCCAGGCAGTATGAATTGTTCTTCTAGAAAACTAAGTTAGGCTGAGCAGATCTGCATCAGCTGTAATACTAATGTAAGCCATTATTGGACTTGGCAAAAGCCTTGTTGTTGGTACCTGGGCATCAGAATGTTTATACAGGTTCTGTGATAAGGTCTAGACAGCAGGCTGTATATAATTGAAGAGGTGTAAAAGAAGATGGGGTTTTAGACTACAAGGAGACTCCTGCATTGCCAGTGTACAGTGTCAGAGGTAGACTTTGTTCAGCTTACATGTAGGCACTTTAACTACAATGTATATTTTTCTTTCAAAGAAATCCAGATCAAATCCAATAGTACTGCTACAAACAGTTTACAGAAGAGCCTTTTTCGATTTCTTATATTAGTATTTTCAAATTGCCCTTTATTTTTTTTTAACAATTTCAGTGTATTAGGTACTTACATATTGCAAAATGTATTTTAAATTAAATATTATTTCTGATTGTTTTCATGATAAAGGTGCATTCTCTGCTGAACTATGATAACTACAATATGAGTGAACAAGAATTTGAAAAAAAAAATCAAGTAAATGGTCTAAAAAATTGAATGAATGAATAACATATTTAAAGAAAACACTAGTATGGTAGTATAAGTCTGAAATGCCTTAAACAATTGGAAAGGAGAATATAAACACATGGAAAAGTGCACTTGTATAAGCTCAATTTCTCTTTGTGTTTGTCTCACACAGTATTCAACTCTTGCAACTTGAAAGCCACTAGTGAAAAAAAGGCGATGACCTTGCATGTGTGCATAGTGCGTGTCCTGTTGATTTCTAAGATGGACACCATGAAGACTGAGAGGCATCACTTTCTGGTGTGTTTTTCATCAGGGAGTTTTACAGTATACTCTTATATCACCTTCACTGGCACCTGCTTAACTGCTGAACAGCAGAGAAACTGTACCACCTGGTGTATGTGTGTGCATCAGGGTATGTCTGCATGTGTGTGTCTGTGAGTGTTCGTGTGTGTGACTGAGTATGCACACTGTACTCAACCTGCCCAGGGAGAGGATCTATTCTCTCATCAAATATTCACCAGCAACCACAGGCTCCCAGCTGCCTGCTGCTATAATGCACACACATCGCTATGTTATTCAGTGCTTGACGAACATTCAGCTATTCACTGAAAAAAGTACCTCATAAAATGTTTGAACAGTCCATTTTGGGAATAATTTTTCATTGTCTGCAACTCCCCTTGAAGTGTACACATAAATCCTATGTTAAAAATGTATTCACAGGCATAGATCAACCCAACAATGTCTGGCATTTTCATGAAAAAAGGATCATTAAACTATGCTTTAAAAGCAATTCATGCATTTTAATGCTAACAGTGAGGATGTTTATGTTATACTAAAAATGTAACTGGGTAACTCTAAGGTAAAAGATGAATCAATCTAATAGTACTAGGGTCTACTATTCTATACGTTAATAATCTAATACATAAGAAATAAGAAATATAATACTACTAATACTACTATTGGTTGAATACATTTTAACTACCCAATATTAGTTTTAAAGCTAAGACTCAGACTCTTCCTTATGAATTGTTGAGGCAAATTTGCAACGTTGGATTGCATTTAAATGTGTGGTTCATGAAAGAACTGCAGAGAGGCAAAAGTAAAGCTGTAATCACTTCCAAAGTATTAGTGTACTACATGACACTTTGAAGAATATCTCTGAAAGTGTCATAACCTGCTGAACAATCTGCTTAAGACTTCTAATTTGATCACTCATACAAATCCGTATATTTTCTGTGGATGAAGGTAACAGCTGTTGGTACCTTACAGCCTTAAGCATTTCTGTTTTCACTTAGGGGCCCTTGGGTCATTCGGCATTGGGTAAAATATCTCCTTCTTTATTGTTTTCCTCATCTCTTATTGGTAGAGGGGACTGTATTTTCATCTTTATTAAAATACCACAGTTGGCTACGTTTTGGTCCCCTGATTGAGCTGCTATATATATATATATATATATATATATAGTGAGAGAGAGAGAGAGAATATCTGTGTATCTGTGCATATTGATTAGATGAATGGCTGAGTGGCTAATTCAACAGGCAAGCAGACTGGATGCCCAGAAAATATGCTTACTTAATTAGATGCAAAGCCTTGAGTACATGCATTTCTGTTACATAGAATGCCTGAGCTTCTTTCATCTCTCTGTAACCATATAATAATATGTGCTTTTATGTATAAATCATTTTACCTCCCCTGCATATAAGACCAATATGACCAATATGTGCTCTTTGTCTGTGTGTGTTGTTTGGTGTTCAACAGCCTCGGCCAGCTGTTGGAGTTGACACAGCACAAAGGTCAGAGTTATGTAATGAGCAAGATGCTGGGATAAAGAGATGGATTAGAGGAGAGAGCAACCCCCACAGGGACACAAATGTAGTGATTACACTGAGATTCATGACACAGCATTTGTGCATTGCTTTCACTAAACAGTGCACTTTATTGAAAAGACACACTAAATAAAGCTGCACAGGTGCATTTTTTTTTTATGATTATTGCAATTGTTTTCAATGATTCTTTGTTAATCGCGTTATTGTTGAATCTGCTGATTGTTAATGCTTCCTCTTTTCTCCTTTAATCCCGTAACACCAAGTGTATCATATTTGATACATGGGTTTTTGAGACCTCTACATCATCAGTGTGGTTTTTTAACCCCAACCCTAACCCCATTATATGTTTTTGTTTGTTTAAGATAAACAAATTGTGACCAATAAATTGCACAAAAATTCCGGATGTAGCAACAATGATACAAATTAAAACTCATATATGCAAATTGATATTTCCTCTTTTTTTTTTTTTTTAAATTTGTCGGAAATTTGATGTAAAAATAAATGAAAACAATAATAAGCTGTGCTTGTAACAGCATTACAAATTTATACCTGTCTGTCATTATTATCTGGCACTTTATTTAAGGGCAACCATGTTTTTCACTTGCATCAGGTACTTCTCTTGGAAGCTTTAGAGTTCAGGTTGCCAGATGAGGCAGTAATATATTTCAAAGTTTGTTATCCCTGGAGAGGCAAAAACCCAAGGTGAGGGGAGCACAGAGCTTCCCATCACATACCTCAGTGGGTACACTTTCCTCTGTTCTCTTTCTTTTTCCTCTCCCTTTTCTTTTCCTTTTCACTTCATTCACTTCACACTTTCTCTTTCTCTCACTGACTCATTCTGCTTCCTCTGCTTTCCCTTGGTTATCAGTAGTAGGGAAAGGCCAGATGATCTATACTATACCATCTTTCTCACTCCCTCAGCTGTCCTTTCTAAGCCTCTTGTGTCTTCTGAAGCATGGGAGCTGAGGGGAACATCACAGCTCCCATACTTATGTGATGGCTGGTAGGCATCTTTTATATGCACAAAGTCATTCCTGGGATCAGAGAAAAGCACACTGACACATGAATCTGAGTTTGTCATGTTAAATGAATGATTTGAATTTTTATATTTTGCATAGGTGACACAAGCACTTTTGTAAGCCATATACAAAAACAAAGATCATGACACGAGATGAATAAACAGACAGATGCATAATTTCTTGGGTCAGTCAGGGGTCAGTACAACCTCTCTCGTTCTGGTTATCTAATGTAGTAGCTGCTGAGAGAAAATACTTCACCTCCTTGACAGCTGTGTCAGTGAGATAACACACGGCACATGTTGACCTACTGCTGTGTGTGTACAGTGTTTTGATGTCTATATCATTTGTGATTTATTTTGCATATTGTCCATGTCATTTTTTATCCATCATGCAACCCCAATTCCAAACAAGTTGGGACATTGTGTAAAATTTAAATAAAAACAGAATGAAATCATTTGGCAGCTGGGATAGGCTCCAGCCCCCCCGCGACCCTGAATTGGATAAGCGGAAGAGAATGGATGGATGGATGGATGAAATCATTTGCAAATATTTCCCATAATTCAGTCGCAATAGAAAATAGAAAACACATCAAATGTTTAAACTGAGAAACTGTACTATTTTAATCTCTTGATGCATGCTCAATAATCCAGGTAAAAGAATCCCAAAAAGCTGAATCTGTTCATCCGGACGTAGCTTTTTTTAGTGGGAGTTATAAGTTATAAGGTTGGAGAAGCGTTTCTCCCACTAAAAAATGCTACGTCCAGATGAACAGATTCAGCTTTTTGGGATGTACTATTTTAAGAAAAAAAAAGGTAAATTTGATTTTTATGGTTGCAACCTGTCTCAAAAAAGTTGGGACAGAGTCATGTTTACCTCTGTGTAACATCCCCTATTCTTTTAACAACAGTAAGTAAATGTCTGGGAACTGAGGAGAGCAGCTGCTGGACTTTTGGGAGAGGAGTGTCATTCCCATTTTTGTCTGATATAGGATTCTAGCTGTCAGCAGTCCTGGGTCTTCTTTGTTGTTTTTTACGTTTCATGATGTGCCAGATGTTTTCAGTTGGTGGAAAGGTCTGGTCTGCAGGCAGGTCGCTTCAGTATCTGAACTCTTCTACCACAAAGCTATGCTGGTATAATAGTTGGCAGTAAACAGTTTAGCATTGTCTTGCTGAAATATGCAAGAACTTCCCCAAAAAAGATGTCGCCTGGATGGGAGCATATGTTGCTCTAAAACCTGTGAATACCTTTCAGTACTGATGGTGCCTTTCCAGATGTGCAAACTACCAATTCCATATGCACTAATTCACCCCCATACCATCAGAGATGCAGGCTTTTGAACTGAACGCTGATAACAAACCGAATAGTCTCTCTTCTCTTTAGTCCCGAGGCTGCAGCCTCTATGTTTTTCCAAAAAGAAAATTTCAAATTTTGATTTGTCTGACCACAGAACAGTTTTCCACTTTACTTTAGTCCATGGGTGGCTGAAGCTCAGGAGGTAGAGCAGGTCATCTGCTAATCGGAAGGTTGGTGGTTCGATCCCTGGCTGCTCCAGTCTGCATGTCATATCCTTGGGCAAGATACTAAAACCAAGTTGCTCTCCGATGTATCCATCAGAGTATGAATGTGTGTGAATGTTAGCTAGAAAGCAGTTAAGAGATCTAGGCTTGTATAGAAAAAAGTGCTTGTATGAATGGGTGAATGAGGCATGTTGTATGAAGTGCTTTGAGTGCTCCGGAGAGAGTAGAAAAGTGTTATATAAGAATCAGTCTGTTTATCATTTACCATTTTTAATGAGCTTTGGTCCAGAGAAGATGGCTGTGTTTCTGGATGTTCACATATGCCTTCTTCTTTGCATGATAGAGCTTTAACTTGTATTTGTGGAAATACACAGTACACAGACAATGATTTCTGGAAGTGTTCCTGAGCCCATGCAGTGATTTCCATGGCAGAATCATGCCTGTTTTATATGGAGTGGCACCTGAGGGCTCAAAGATCTCAGACATCCAATATTGATTGTCCCTTGCTCACAGAGATTTCTCCAGATTCTCTGAATCTTTTGATGATATCATGTACTGTAGATAATGAGATATACACCGATCAGGTATAACATTATGATCACCTGCCTAATAATATTGTGTTGGTTCTGCTTTTGCTGTCAACACAGCCCTGACCTGTCAAGATTGGTGAACTTGTCACCATTTGTACTTCTGAGAAACTCTGCCTCTCACAGATGCTCTTTTTATACCCAATCACTGTTAGTGATCTGTTGCCAGTTAACCTAATTCATTGCAAAATGTTCCTCCTGCTGTTTCTTTTTAGTACCACTTACTTTTCCAGCCTTTTGTTTCCCCTGTCTCAACTTTCTTTGAGATGTGTTGCTGCCATCAAATTCTAAATAACCTTATTTTTTTTCTTAAAATGGCACTTCTTTTCAGTTTAATCATTTGATATGTTTTCTGTGTTGTATTGTGAATAAAATCTGGGTTTGTGAGATTTGCAAATCACTGCATTTTGTTTTTATTTACAATTTACACAGTATTCCAACTTTTTTGGAATGGGAGTTGTAAATATTTATGATCATTTATCTACACTTATCAGTGTGGAGAGAGTTACATTTGATGGTTAGCCTTTCTTTGTCACACCTATGTGACAAGACTATCAAAAGATACAAAACAAGCTTACTAAACACAAAAATATATACTAAATAATACTGAAATGTCCTAAAATATACATAAATTAATAACAGATTTGAACAAATCCAACATGGCTATATATGCTGAAGTTTATGTAAATATTAAAAGCAAAGCATTGCAACTGAGTATTGCAATGCAAACATAAATGAAGTCTAAGTGAGAAGCTTTAATCTGTTGTTTATGGAACAGAATGGACAAAAAGACATGGAGTGTGTGGTAAATCAAAAGAGAGTTTTTTGTGAGATAGAGAGGGAAAGTGAGAAAGAGAGAAAACTGTGATAAGAAGAGAGATCAATGTGTTCATATTTGCTGGGCCAAACGCAATCAATTGTTGCACAAACATATGCACAGGCACTCATATAGTATGCTGTACACAACAGAGTGTTAGTACCTGTTGTGGATCATTTACTGTTTGTTCATTTTCCACTGCCTCATAACCCCCCCTCCTTCTGTGACATTTTCACTGGTAATGAAGTGTTCTGGTACAATGGCTCCTGATGGAAGCAGTGCTGTGTGGGGACAACAAAGGCAACATGGAAAAAAAAAAGGAAGGGTGCAAATTGAGGAAAAGAATGAGCACTATTCTCCACAAATCCAAGGAAACATGTTCTGTTTTTATTGCAGAGGCCTTTGACTTTTGGGTTCTTTGTTTATTTACAGATTTTTGAGCACAATACATTTGCCAATTTGCTCTATCCAAAAATGCATGACTGACATGATGGGTTTCTGATTTAAACTCTTCTTTTGCATCTGTTAATACTACTCAGATGACAGCTATATGTGTGGTCAGAAGCCAGATCCAGGAGACAAATGCTCACTTTAATCCCACAAGAAAAGAAGGCACTTTGGGGCTTAGCTAGGAGAACACATCTCATGCAGTAGAGTATGATATATGAGTGACCACAGGGACCATTGGCTACAGGGGCCCAAGGAACAGTGTTAAAACTTGACAGAAAGAGAGAAAAGGGATCTTTGTTGAGGAGGTGAGCTGAACTGGTTCAGAGTCTGTTGCTATGGTAGCCATGTGGAATAAATCAGCAGCATGAATTTCATTCTGAAATGCCTTCAGCACCCCACTGACTCAGGTAGACCCAGACAGAATGTGAATGAGTTTGATGTCCCAGTAAGTATTTCACTCTGGGAAAAAAAAAACGAACTCTAACCAGATGTTACTGGTTGCCCTAGATTGTTTTTTCAGTAACACTGAAATTGTGCTTTTTTTAATCATGGAGCATTTATACATGTATATAAATAACTATACTGCACTATACTGTAATTATAATATCATATAATGCATTTATAGAGGAAGAAAATTTAAGCATTTACTAATCTATTAGTCAAATACTACAGTTCTTTCTGCCAGTTTTCACGTGGAAGTTATAAGTATATATAGTCATGATAATAAGAAAGTCTCTTTATTCTAAGGTTTTGCATGTTAACACTATGCCATTATTTATTTAACAAAAACTAAGCCAAAATGCAGAAACTGTGTGAAAAATTAAGTACACCACATGACTGAATAACTTGTGGAACCACCTTTAGCAGTAATAACTTGACGTAATCGTTTTCAGTAATCTCTCACATCATTGTGGACAAATTTTTGCCAACTCTTCTTTACAGTGTTGCTTCTTTGACTCTAGAATACTTTGGTATTCAGAGGAGTTCACCGTTGACTCAAATCATTACCCCTCCTCCCCTGTGCTTGATAGTTTTTTGGGGGAGGTGTTTGTTCCAATATGCTGTGTTTGGATTTTGCCAAATGTGGGGCTTGGCTTTTTGGCCAGACATCTCCACTTTAGACTCAACTGTCCAAAGGATATTGTTCTAGAGGTCTTGTACTTTGTTCAGATGCAGCTTCGCAAGCCTAAGCCATGCTACCACATTCTTTTGAGAGAGAAGAGGCTTTCTTCTGGCAACCTTTCCAAACAAGCCATACTTGTTCAGTCTTTTTCTAATTGTACTGCCATGAACTTTAACATTTAACATGCTAACTGTGACCTGTAGAGTCTGAGATGTGGCTCCTGGGTTTTTTGCAGTTCTCTGAGCATTGCTCAGTCTGACCTTCTGGTAAATTTGCTAGGACGTCTCCTCCTGGGAAGATTGGCAGCTGTCAAATGTTTTGATGTTGACACTGAAACAGAAGTTCTACTTGTTGACAAATGCTAGAGGTTAATAAATGAATGAATAGGGTGGACTTAGTCACATAAAATGTATTTCTCCAACAAAACACACATTTAAAAATTAATATGTTTTTTTTAGTTTTTTTTTTCTGTTTTAATCATATGACTACTTCACAACCACTTTCTCCATGTGTTTGTGTCTGCATTGTTGCACACTCTGAGAGTATACTTTGTCATTATTGATTGCTTAACCACAGAGGTGACACCAGGGAAGGATGGTCCATCTTTTTTTAATGACAGGAATTTATAAGGGGTATAGCAGACACAACATTTTATTCTGAGTCTTAGATGAAGAATACTCAAGGAGAATGATAAGTGACCATAAGGCCTGACATAGAACGAGTGGATGTTTTTATCAAATACTGCACAGATCAAAACAACAAAGAAAAAAAAAAGAAATAAATACATGGTTCTCTAAAGTAATTACCACAACAACTACAGTGTACTTCACTGCTACACCATTTTTTTTTCTGTCATCTCAGGAATAACTGAATATACATAAGACTGACTCATCAGTTTTGCTAATGATATGCTTGGATGGTGACCCTATCATTTATTTGGCTTTTTTCTTCAGAGGGAAATTTGGTGCTGTACATTGCTATTTGTGGTGGTAAATCCCATCTGCAACATCATTGCTGAGAAACAAAAGGGGGTTTTAGTGATAACGTGGCACTAAAGAGTGACAAAAGGAGGAAAAGAGAAATAAAGAGAGAAAAAAGAAGGCAAACAGGTCAGCCAGCAGAGAAGTATAACTTTTTTGGAATACACAGTTATAGTTAGCAGATATGCACATAAGGACCACCCTGAATTTTAGATAAATACAGCATACAATACATACAATACTGTTGGTACATTTGATCACAATAGTAGATGTAAATGTAGACACATAGTAACAATGATATCCACTACTAAGATCACTTTTCATCTAATGTAACAAGTTTTAGAAGTGCTTAGATAGCAATTATTTTCATCAAGGGTGCAATTGTAACATGAACATGCCTCAAATATCCATAACAGTGGCATTACGACACATTTTCTATTGTGGTCATTGTAACTATACACCCCAAAGCCATGACTGCAGTCTAATCAAATTAGCAGTATCATAATGCTCAATTCAGTGTCCAAAAACAACATATTCTCCAGTTAATCACATCTAAACAGCTAAAGTACTCAAAGAAAAAGACAAATAAAATAAGTTACCATAGTACCAAATAAGGTACAAAGGCAGTTGGCTTGAATATTGTTGTTCCCTCTTATGGTACTGTAGATGCTGAGTTTGCCATATTTTACCACTGAATGAGAGGTAAAGCAGCCTCTGTGTGCGCTTTGATCGACAGCTGGGATGGGTTGGGCTGGATCAATGCAAGGGAACTGATATTAATATCTGCCTCTTCAGATATGAGGCAACATTGCTGTTGTCCATATGCTTCCAGGTCATCTGCTCTGTACTGACACTTAAGTTGGTAATGTTGGTCTGCACCACAAATACGTTTACAACACACAAAAGGCAAAGTGTGTGTCTTTTTTTTTAACAAGTGGAAACAACACAGTCAAACTATTCAGTATTAAATGTAGCTATAATAGCGAGACAGCCTGCTACTGTTCTTTTTCTCTCTTTTTTGTGCTGCTCTTGTTGAAAGCAAAGTGAAAACCTTTTACATGGTGCAAACACTGAGCGGGTCTGACCTTTAGACTGTGTGTGAGTGCATGTATGTATGTGCGGTGAGTCTCTGTTCTCCTCAGGTGTCCAAGGTGTGCCTGGGAGCTCTGTGGGAGTTCTCCCCTCCCTTCCCTTTCACTCTCTTCTCACCAGCTAGAGGAACATACTTCTTTTTAGTCTTTTTACGTTTCTTATCAGAGCACCACACTCTCTCACAGTACTCCTCCACTTTTTGAGCATCCCCATAGCCAATCAGCTGGAGGAATTCCTTGTACCACAGCCTGGAGTGGGAGCCTGAGACTGAGGATGGCACCAGAGATTTGGGGCTGATGCTGGGGCCTGGTGGGGGACCTATGGAGGAGTGACACAGAGATGTTGCTTTTGCCCCATCTCCATCATTAGCCATGTGGATTGCTGATTCCACCCTTTCCCCTCTGATCACATGTAGAGTGATATGTAATAATGTGTGCACATATCCATGTTCCACCGTCTGGCATACATATACACCAGCATCTGAGCTTCTTACACGTAAGAACAGTAGCCCATGTGAGGTCACAACAACTCGCTCATCACCTCGAACCTACATGAAAGAAGAAATGGAACAAATTTTTCATGCCACTGATGTATTCATTATTTAATGTAGGTTGAGGGAATGGTAATATTTTTATAATACACCTAACTCAGTGACTTCTGTTTTTAAGGTTATAAAGTATATAACCTTAACTCAGAAAGGTTATAAGGTATATAACCTTTCTGAGTTTCTCTACACCACTGGTTTAGATATAATACAGGATATAAACTACTACTTGTTTCTCACAATAATATATGTAATGCAAGCATCTTCTTGTAGTATTTAGACATGCATCAGACTTACCTCATGCTTCTCCCCTCCTTTCTGGAAGAACCAAAGGACCTTGGCTTGAAGTGATCGAGGGACACATTCCAGTAAAGTGCTATTGCTCTCCACACCGTACACCAGCCTCTCTTTAGCTCTCTGCCATTCTTCATCTACACACCAATACACACACATCATAAAACATAGTGAGGCAAGAAATATGACATTGAGCTGCTTTGACCTTTCATTAGTTGGTAAATGTACAGTGGATTGTTCTTTTGCTATAGTGCAGATGCACGAACCTCTAATGACACATGAGGAGGTAATTTTTTAAATAATTTTTATTTAGCATGTATACAGTATTTGTCTGACAACATTTATAATATTTGAGTAAATACAGGCAAGCGGCCATGCACACCCACACAAACATGCACATCCCACAGTCCTTTTATACACTAACCATCAATTTGCAGCCCATTGCACAGCTGGACAGCGTTGCCATGGCGCACATCCTGCCGCCTGAATCGTCTGCTAAAAAGTGAGAGAGGGAAGCAAAGAGGGAGTAATTTTGAACATGTGATGAAAGTGCAAGCGATGGGTGAAAAGAAAGACAGAAAGAAAGTGAGAGTGGAGAAAAGAGAGAGGCAAAGATAGAAAGAAAGAGGGGGTGATCAAGTGCATACTGATTGGCATTACATAACATCTGGCTGTCATGTGTCTCAGTGTCTGTGAAAATGACTTGGGAAACCAGATCCTGCAATGGAATGGGGTGGGCAGGGGTGTGGGGTGTGTGTGTGTGTGTGTGTGTGTGTGTGTGTGAGAGAGAGTGTGTATGTGTGTTTGAGTGGTTGTGTTAGTTTGAGGATAGAGTGGAAC
>VUQS01043573.1:5499-26805 GCA_015108495.1 Heterochromis multidens
TTACTGCAGTAATTTCTGTGTGGAGTGCCCCTCCCTGGGGTCTGTCAGGAACAGTGTGTGCCTGTGGCCGGTAATTGATAATGCGGCGCAGGCAGCCCTAGCCCTGGTCAGTGGAGCATGAACTAGCCTGAGAAGCAGAGAGGCTGAAGTGCACTGAGGTGAAGCTTAACCCTTACACTCTCTGTCTAGGGTATGGGAGCAGGAAAGAGGGAGGGAGGGCAGGAGGTGAGAGCCAGAGGAGGCAGACGGAACAGAATCCATTCACACTGACAGGATAAACAGAGCCTATTCATTTGTTCATCATTTACATTTTACGCAATTATCTGACACTCAAATCAAGAAATACTAACCCCAGTCGAAGCTGGCGAAGCTGTAGAATAACCCTGGCTTCCGACAAAACATGATTTACGTGCAAGCACATTGAGTGAAAAGGTCAGGGGTATTTTTTTCCTACTGTAACTTGAATGCTTATGCAAGAGTGAAATACATAGAGAAGGAAAAGAAATAGAATAATCACTAAGGAGTGTGATAAAAAGATCACTTAGTTGAGAGAGGGTGCCATTTGCTGCCTTTTGAACAGAGGAGTTATTCAGCAAGATGTGAGTGGAGACCAGGTGGAGTGATGACTAGGCCTCAGCAGCAAGCAGGCCATGAGCCAAGTGGCTGATGGGCGCAAAATGTAGAGCATGGGCTTGTGTGGGGCTGTATTTATGCCTGCAAACATGGGGGTGGGGATTTCTTTCCATCCAGGAATATATGTAAACACCGAGGCTTTGAACTTATATGAGTAGCAGAATATATTTTTTAATCAAAGTCGCTTGTATGTTCACAAATTGGTTTGATGAGTAACTGGTTTGATTCATCCTTTAAATTTAAATTAGAGTTCATTATAGTACCTTGAAGGAGTTTATGATGATACAGTTATATCTGGGGCATATTTATATATGTCATTACAGAAATTGATTTGTACATAAAAACTAAGCAGTCTTAGTTTTTATTAAATAATTTGTGGCATTTTTTTTTTTTAAAAAAGCTGCTGCCTCGATCACAGATTGATGCATTCATATCGAGTACTCTACTTAAAATATTTAACAGAAATGAGAAAACACATCCTGAGGTAGCATTTATTAAGAGTTTGACACTCAACGCCTCTAAAAGCTATAAGAGCATCCTAAAAAGACAACTCGCAGAACTACACATTTGGTCAAAAACTTTTAAGTTGTGTTTTAACTTTCTGACCTTAGTGTTATTTCTGTGAAAATGAAAACAACTTTACAGTTTTACAGATTTACAGTATCTACAATATGGATATACAAACTAACATGCAGTAAATGTACATTGTCTGTTTCACTTTGCTCCACAGGCTTCAGTTACTGCAGCCTGGTAATCTGTGCCATAATCCTTGCTGCACTCTCTGCAGCACAAAGACATCTAAATAAAGAGGGCTTGGTTTCTTCTTGCTGCTCTGAATCCAAATCTACCTAAAAATAAATTTAATGTTTACATAGGTTAACATACATACATACATAGGCACTGTTGCCTCACAGCAAGAAGGTCCTGGGTTCGACTCCACCATCCTGCCGGGGCCTTTCTGTGTGGAGTTTGCATGTTCTCCCCGCGTCTGCGTGGGTTCTCTCCGGGTACTCCGGCTTCCTCCCACAGTCCAAAGACATGCAGTTAGAGGGGTTAGGTTAACTGGTGATTCTAAATTGTGAAGCGTGAATGGTTGTCTGTCTCTCTGTGTTGCCCCTGCGACAGACTGGCGACCTGTCCAGGGTGTACCCTGCCTCCTGCCCCCCTATGGCAGCTGGGATAGGCTCCAGCCCCCACGCGACCCTGAATTGGATAAGCGGAAGAGAATGGATGGATGGATGGATGGATGGATGAATAGGTTATTGTATAACTCCACACATATCACAGATTGAAATATTACACTTTGTAGGCTCAATCTATGTCCTACGCACCACTTTGATTGGTCGTGTCACGAGTAATAGCCTATCAGCAGGTCCATTGCTACATGACTGACCTGTTCCATTACAGCACTGGTAATCAGATTTTGACCTTTTTCTTTAATCCTCCCCTCCGTCACTCTAACTGGCTTGAAAAGACATTGTGCTAGCTTCTAGCTTGCTTCCTTCAGCTAGTTTTCTTTAAAACTAGCTTGAGTTTTAAAGCCTATAACACATTTTCTCACTTATATGATATAGTGGTATCTACCTCCCTCTGTTACCTAAAAGAAGCACGATAAGACGTTGACTGGTAGGCTCTTCTGTCCTGTCTTACTTGAAGTAGTATTGCAATTTGCTCTGGGCTGGGTTTACACTGGGCTTTTTTCACACAGACCTCTAGACACACAGACTTGTGGGGAAAGATCCAGCCAGAGGAAGGCCACACAAAATGGGACCCGTGTGGTCCAAATACAAGACCCAAACCCCCAATGCTTAATAGTCAGTATGGCACTGTTTTTGATATTTAACGTATTGATGGGATTACATACATGAATACCACAAACGGGTGTAGGAAAAATCAATGTCAAAGTAGCTTAGATGCTGTGGTCAGCAGCAACAAGACACAGATTTGTTAAATACCAACAGTGACAAAAATCTGCCAAAGTAATAGTAAGCCATAAGACAGCCTGGTGGACTCTGCATCAGCATATGACACTTCTTTTGGGTGGTAAAAATGGGATTCAATTTAATTTCAGTTCAATTTATTTTACTTCACACTTGTAGTCCATATAGATTAAAAACACGCTTGCAGCTGATCAGATGCTGCTCTGGTTCAGACACAGGTCTTATCTTGAGTTTAAAAAAATAGTCTTCTTAGACTTTCATCTAACTTAAATTCAAATATATGACACACAGAGTTGTAAGATGTAACACAACACATAAACATAAGCGCAGGCACACCCGTGCACACACACAACACAAGTTTTATCAAGTTTTATTTATAATACAATCTCTGAGCAACATGTGAAGCATGAAGAGGAGCACAGATGATAGAGGTATGACAGTTGCAGAGGGCAAAAATATGGGATGAGCAGGAAATTGCCTACTGTCTGGGTTAATTGACAGCCTGTGTGTGTGCGTTCAGGTGTACTTGGGCTGAAGGATGGAATATGCTGTGTGTGCAGCTGGGTCAGAACAATCACAATACTATAGTGATTTGATTTTAAAGGGTTTCATTACATAAATAAAATACAGTTCATATAGAAACAGGGGCATTGCTTGTATTGACTGTGACTTGAAAATACTGGCTGGGTGCAGGATTGCTTTTTTTTTTCCTGTCTGCTTTGTAATTTAGTTCACTATGACATCACTAATACTGATATCAGTAATAATAGTGTATACTGTTGCAAGAAAAAAAAAAAGTAAACCTTTTGGAATTGCCAAGGTGTCTGCATGGATTACTTATAATATGCAATCCACAAGTTTCACATTTATTTACACAGTTGAAAAGAAAATACAAATACTATTATACAGGATAGGAAAGAAGCCTAAAAGGCTATTACAGTCCTCACCTTTTCAAATGCAACAAGCAAGTGTATGAGAAATCAAACAAACAAATAACACATAATACAGTCTATTTGTATATAACCCCAGTAAATGAAAAAAGAGTAAACTTGTAAATGGTCCCAAGACATTTCTTTTATTAGTATAAACACTGATTAAATAAATATCATAAAATGAAAAGAGATATGTATTGAATCTATTCTCAACATATACTATGTTGGAAGTAACAGCTGCTTATGTAGAAAATGCGCAAAACCATAAACATTTCCCTAGCAGCTGATTTTGTAATGACCAGACTTTAATCAGTCTTTGATGTTTTTTTTACTCAAACCTGACTGAATGAAAACATCTGACTTTAAATGAACTGCTAGAGGATCACATACTTTACTACTCACTGATTTGTAATAATGGCTCAATTTCCTCAATGAATAAATGGCCAAGTATAATATTTTTGTCTCGTCAGTTTAATCATTTGTATTTCAGTATTAACCGTTGCCTTAAGCGCTTTTTAAAAACAGACAAAAGTAATGACATTTTTTACAGTGTTATCAGTGTGATTCACCTCTTCAGTCCTCACTATAATTTATAAATATAACTTCACGTTTTTGAAGTAAATGGGATCAAGGTCCAGTTTGTCCTTGTGAAAACTATGTTCATGTTCTATTTGCCGATTTCCTTTTAATATACATCCATAGATTAAAAGTTTCTATATAATAATTTCATTTATATATCCTTATATAAATTAAATTATTTACATATTATCTATGTAATATGATATATTTTAATATATGCTATTTCACGTAATAGCAAATTAGTAATATATGGCTGTATTTACATGTGCATAGTAATGTGATGCGAATTGATGCAATGTGATTTACGATGTAGAAATGTTTTACAGCATATTAGACTGATGACTATAAAAGTTTGTAATGTTTCTCATGTTTTGATGACCCAAAGGTAACAAAGACAGTGAATGTGTTTTTTTAAAAACTTTTTAAGTTTTTAAGTTTAAGCAAATACGACTGTGTGAATGAGTAGTCCTGAAAGAAAAGGGAGAATTTATAAAGCTTTGGGCTATTAACCACTGCATCCAGTGCATCTTGTAAATGCTACACTTAGACTCCTTAATTCTCTGCCCATCAGCGGACAAAATCTAACACAATGGTAGTGGGACTCTTGCCAGGCTCGTGGTGATTGACCATTCTGGTAGCCAGAGTCCTGCTCACTAGAGCTTATACTCGGCCCAAGTCCACACCCACAAACCTTAGCCAAAATTGGCAGATCTGTTTTGGCTAAAGCCAGTTTATATTTGGTCCTGTGGTGCCAGAATATGCCAGAGTGCAGCCCTAATCACTCTAACTCAGCTGCTTACCTGCTTACTAATGAGAGAGGCAGTTGTACTGTTTAAGCTTCTCCGTCTCTGAGAAGAATACTGATAGCAAAATCGTTCCGTTTGTATTTGTGCAGCAGCATGACATTTTATTTGCACACATACAAAATCAGTAAGTGCACTATTTTTAAAACGTGGACCATCATGTGTCAAAGTATTTGGATTGAGATGCTGAAGTAAATGTACAATTTATGTAACAACTACCTACCAAAACAAATCCCCTACCTTGTAACTTTAAAGAAAGTGATCTGCACGTAAAACCAAATTTAGAAAGCTTTTAAATTTCTAACTTCAGCACCAGGTTTCATGAAATTTAGGCTTGGGGACAGACAAACATGCACAGAGCACAGAACATACCTCTGCCTCAGCTGTTCAGTCAGACCCAGAATTACTTCCCTTGCTCACTGTTCTGTTTAATTTTCTTGGATTTTAGTATTCTTGAATAACCACCTACAACCAACTAACATTTGTGGGTGAGATAAATCTGTAATTAATACCGGTTATTATAAAAAAGCTCTAATTTTGTGTTACTCGTTCTGTTTTCTGCAGCTCCCTCAATAGTTCCCATCATGCACCAAATCAGCTCCACCATGAATAGCTTCACACTCTCATGGCCTCAACCAGAACAGCCAAATGGCATCATCCTCGACTATGAGCTGCGCTACTATGAAAAGGTAAGTGTCTGTGTGTATCTGCAATGGCTAATGTTTTTTTTTATTTGTGTCTCCTACTCTGAATATTCAGCTGCTTATAAAGCTCTCCAAAAACCAAAGCTCTCCTAGATATCTATGAGCAGAGTCCCCTGGGTTGATAATATGTTCTTTCACTGTGCTCACTTTGTCTCTCCCACTGTTCTTTGGTTTCGGCCGCTGATGAAGTGAATAGTTTGACCTCTGCTCCAGGCCCACTCTGCACAGTGCAGCAACCTGTCCCACTGTGAAAATGCATTGCATCTGGAGGGAGTCACATCGACCCGTCTGCTCACACACAATACGTCTGCTTTATTAAGTTGCCAGTCCTACCCCACGGAGCCTATGCTGCACAAGTATTGACCTGTAGGCTTTTCCCAAGGCCTTGGACATAATGATACTGAGAGATTGGAGACTTTAGCTTTTTGTTTGGGTCCTTGTTTGTCCTCCTCAAGCTGATCGATAGGTATAGCAAAGTTGGTTGTGCACATTTTTTTTTTCTTTTTCTGTCCAGTCTTTGTCATCTTAAGCTAAGACTTTTGTGAGATTTGGTGCACCTTCACCCATGTTCTGCTTTCCAAATAAAAGATACAAAATCAATATAGTTTTATACATTTTTTTTTCTTTTCGTGTTGAGTTATTTACTTCACACAAACTCATTTTGGCTAAGGCTTCAGGATCAATATTCACAATCCCACCTTAGAATAGTTTTGTCACATTTAGCATTTTCTATCAGAGAGAACAACAATCATGTTTTTAAATAGTGTTTGCAGTTGGAAACTCAGTTATTCAATATTAGCTGCAGTGCTTGCTGTTTTCCCTTCTGGCATTGCACAGGTCATGAAATTGAATCTGATTGCGATGGCCCTGAGAAACCTTATCTGCCAGACAGCTTAGTGTCGTGTAAATAACACTTATACAGCCCCCCCATTAGCTCATGAATATCAATGAAACCTAATCCTATTGATGTTTATGCAGTACATCCTCACATAAATAGACGAGCGCTGCGTAATCACAAATTAGTGAATTAACAAGGACAAGGTTGCTAATTGCACTGGGATAGCTCAGGTGACAGAGAGGTTGTACTCTACCCTGTCTAGCTCTGTCTTAATGCACCTTCATATCCCTCTATGTTTTTGTGTCTATCTGGAAAAATACTTCACCATGTGAGTCTGAGTAAGACACAGAAGGAAAGTCAGAGTGATTGCTTTGTGACACACTGGGCTGTGAAGATGAGATTTCCACTACGGTGGTCCTCTTCTGACAAGCTGTATTTTGGATCTGACGTGGCTTTTTACAGGTTCTGAACAGACACTTCTTCAGCCAGCCGTTGCTGTCCAAAGTGTCAGTATAGATGTGTTTTTATGCCCGATTAAGCACCAACCAACCAACCAAAAATGCAGGTGGTTGAAGTTTTTGGCCAGAAGAATCAAATGAAGCTAAATGGGTTGAAGTGTAATTTCCAAACCTGTTAAAATTCACTATGCACATAAGTAAGTAAGTCTGTGTACATTCTCTCTGTCACAAATCTTGGCGTGGGTTACTTGTATGTTTATCTTCCTTGCTTTCTCGCCCATTCTGCTGTAAAGTGATGATGTGGCCTTTTGAATATGAGAGTAGTCACACTGTTATGGTTATGGAGTTGATTTTCTCAGTGTGCCTGCCACAGTCAGCTAGTCCTTAGCACAGCAAAGCATGAGCTGTCTTTCTGCAAACTCCATCTCACCAGGAGCCACATATACTCACTGACAATGGCAACTTCTCTAGCAGCATGGCATTGTCACATTTTGTGTTGAGTAATACCTCAGGTTGTTCATAAAGAAATGATCTACTTCTCTCACAACATTGTCATAGTACTTGTTGGACACTAAGTTTAATTCTTGTAGACAGGTTTAATTAGTGTTATGACTGTTTTTTTCATTTTTTTGTGTGTGACAGTGCAATGCAGAATGTCCTATACAGCAGTGATGATACTGGTTACTGATAATTTTGAAAGGGGGACATTAAAATCACATGGTATGTGACATCAAAATATTGATTCATAAGGCATGTCTGCTTTAAGTCATTCCCTAGAACTACTAAAAAATATATCTTGTAAAATGTAGTCATATAGTCAGTGAAGTAGAATGTCTCCACAGATCTTTAGGTCAATAAGATCTTATTTCATTCTTTATTTTTATTTTGAAATAAGTGCTGTTCAGAAAGAAATGTTTACATTGCACCTTTGTCCCATATATAATACCTCGTAAAAGTTTTGAGCCACTTTCTTGTCATTTTTAAAATGGTTTTGAGAAATAGTTCTTCAGGCTTTCTGAAGATCTTTTGAAAGATTTTTTTGGACATTGGCTGCTTTTTCACATATTTCCAGTACTTGTACCTGACAATTTTCAGAGGAATGTTTTTGTTTGTTTGTTTAAGCCATTTGACACTTACCTATGAATCATTCAAGCATAAAAAAGGCACCTAACTCAAGGTGTTGAACCAGTGTTGTGTCTACACGTAACAGACAACTTAGCAAAGAACCAATTTGAAATTATTACTAGCAGCCTGTCGCAAGATATATAATTTGTTCCCATTTTTTTAGTTGAATCTGCAAAAAGTGACAGTGACAACACAGTTTGACAGTGATAAAATAGTATTTTTGCACCAACAGTATCTGAAATCATGTTCTTGAGAACCATTTGGAATCCAGCAAAGGCCTGACACAGGACCTGAAAGATGCATCTGGCCCTTCTGTTTGCTGAAGTCTCATTAGAAATAGTCTGAATGGGAGGGTAGCTGTCAAGAAGCCATTCTTAAGAAAACAGGGAGAAAAGGCTGAGGTATGCCACTTACACAAGAACTGGACTGAAAATCAGTGGCAACAGGTCTTATGGAGTGATGAACCCAAATTTCTTTTTCAAATGGTTGTCAATATGTGCGGAGGAAATCAGGAGAGATTTATAACAGTGAGTGTCTACAGCCATCTGTAAAACTCGGTAGGGGCTCTGTCATGATTTGGGGCTGCATTTCAGCCAGTGGTGTGGGGATCTTGTCAAAATTAATGAAATTATGAATACAGAAAAGTAACATCAGAATTTGATCCACAATGCAATACCATCTGGAAAGCATCTCATTGGCAATGGCTTCATTTCACTTCAGCATGACAATGATCCCAAACACACTGCCAATGCAGTAAAAGCATACCTGGATAGAAAAACGCAAATTGGAACACTATCAGTCATGGATTGGCCTCCCTAGAGCCTTGACCTCAACATTATTGAAGCAGTGTTTGATCATTTTGACAGAGAACAGAACAAAAGGCAGCCATCATCCAAAGAAGAGCTTTGAATGTCCTCCAAGAAGCCTGGAGAACTATTCCTGAAGACTGCTTAAAGAAATTACAAGAAAGCTGCCTAAGAGAGTTCAGGCTGTGTTGAAGAACAAAGGTGGTCAAAAACTGTTTTTGCCATATGTACTGTATTTCCATATATGTTTGCACATTTCACTTCACCTATTTCACATTTTCCTAGCAAAATATAAAGAAATGAGGGGTGGATCGAGACTTTTACACAGTATTGTACATAATAAATTACATCACTAAATTAAGGACTTTATTTAATATCAATAATTTCTGAAAATATACTTTTATATAAAATGTTAACAGTAATTATAATCCTAATCCTACAGAATAAGTCCAAGTCTTCCATATATAGTACAACTGCAGTTTAAGCTGTAGCTGCATACATAAAGTTGTTGAAAATGACAACATTTTGACAATTTCACTTGAAACAAGAAAAGCTCTCAACAGGCTTCGCTCACTTCTTCAACCAACCTTCTTATTCCAGAGTAAGCGGTCTCAGGACCCTGTAAAATGGGAAGCAAGATTAAATGAGTTGAAGATTTGTAGAGAAAAAGTAGAATCACATGCTCTCGTTCTCTCCATTTTTCTCAGACCCCTTTTCCTCTGGTTGCCTGAAAATTTGGGGAGGGTGGAAATAACGCAGCGTAGCGGAGGTCAGGCCCTCCATTAAGGCTGGAGCGGAGCAGCCACCGGCTCTGGTTACTGATTGCTCTGCTGGTGTCAGAGAGAGGGTTTGTGAATGTGTGTGAGTGTCAGTGTTTGTGTGTGTCAGCAGCAGTTCAGGTGTATCCATTCTGGATGACAGCAGTACTGTCATGCTACAGTGTGACAAATTCGAGAGCAAATGCAAGTTTTATGGCATGTCACGAGGATCTGCAACATACTGACCATTAGCACTCACTACTTTTTTTGGCTGTCTCAAATCTCACCCTACATATATTTAGGAAATCATCATAGAAGAAGTGATAAGAAAGTATGTATTATTCCTTTGTCTTAACCATGGCACTTTTATGGACACACACACAAGTTTTTTTTTTCTTTTTTGTTTTTTTTTTCTCATTGAAACCTGTGCAGCACTCCCTCAGCAAGAGCACGCTCTCTTTTTTTCTCCCTCTTTGTTTGTCTCCCAACTCACTTACTGAAGCCTTCTTGTAGGTCTCCCAGTGAATGGAATGCATACAAAGAGTCTTCTGGAAAAAAAAAAAGGCAACGACAAAGAACAAGAAAAAACTGAAAGAGCTGAAACAAATAGGTTTCTCTTGAAATTTACATTAGATAAGTTGAATCTTCTTACTAGTCTTTTACCATCCTCATTAGTGTTAAACATGCCGCTTTGCAGGATCGCAATGAAAGAAAAATATATGCGAGCTCCTTTCTGTGTGGTGATATAATTTGCTTTTACATTGTTTTAGCTTCTTTACTTTACAAAATCATTAAGAGACAGTAGGGGTCTTTAATATCATATTTTTATCACTATTGTTTCAAAAATAATTACCACTTTCTTTTTAGATTAGAATTCATGAGGCAGTGGTAATTATTTGCATTTGGAAATAAAGCTCATCTAGTCTCTGAGATTTATATTGTTGGCCCCCACTAAACTTTTTTTTCCTAACCTTAGGCAATACATTTTAATCAGAAACATTAATAGAAGACTTTTCTTTTTTTTTTCAAACATTATAAAAATGTTCTTTTATATACTCCCCATCTTTCTCTTTATGTTCATGTGTGTGTGAGTTTCTGTGCCTGTTTGAGTACTTGCATGTACCCATGTGTGTGAGCTTATGAAGAAGACACATGCTACCTTCAGGTTTGTCTCTGTGCCAAGTAGCCATGCTGTCCATTTTTGGTGGGTTGGCATTTTTTTTGAAAAACAGACACCGTTCTACATACACATATGCAGACCAAGTGAAGTCAAGTCAATTCAAGCTTTTTTAATAGTCTTATATGACTTAGTCTACATAATGTCTCGGTCACCTTTAACAGGCCCACAACAGGAATAGTTTTGGCTCAGAAATTCACACAAAAACATACATTTCCAGAAGTAAAAGTGGGAAAAAGTGGCAGAGAGAAATTGGCACCACAAGAGCAACTGGGTGTGCAGCAAAAAATGAACTGAAAGTTTTAAAGTTTGCTAATAGCAATAAGCTTATAATTAATCAAGTAGTAATATAATATATCTATTAAATGTAATAAATCCTATATAATAGCTTCAATCAAACATGTCCAAATATATCCAGTGTCACTACTTTATGTAGTTTTAAGTAGTCAGATAGGTGGGGTAGGTTATTAATATAAATGTGTGCTCTTGTAACAACAGTCAGGACTTAAAACATTAATAAAAATGATTAAATTAAATCAATGGATGATATTCATGAGAAAGACTTGTCTTCCTGAGTTTGTTTCAGTGATTGTACTGCCTGTGGTAGAGCCCAAACTCCCCATATTGCTTCCTCTCTGTCACCCCTGGCAACACTTTTGATTGGCTGCTCTACCATCTGCCTTCCCACCTGCAACTTTGTCTTTATTTAGCAAGTAAGGGTGTGGTCCTCCTAATCCCCATTTGACTGGCAGCAGGAGAGGACCTCTCATGGCTGGAAGTCCCTCCTGGCATGGGCTTTCATTGGTTATCTCCTAACCTGCTGGAGTGCCAAATGCCAGCTCATTTTAAGTAGCAGATGTGGGTGTGTATGTGTGTGTCACATAATCCCCGTTTGACAGGCAGCATGAAAGGGCCATTCCTAGCTGGTGCTCCCCCAAGGGATGCTTGCCCATTGGCGATTTGCCATCTGTCTGCTCACCTGTCTTCCATTCAAGCTCAACAGATGGGGGTGTGATTCAGAGAAATTCAGGATGACTGATAAGCAGGAATAGGCAAATCTTGACCCCAAGTGGTCCGTGTGCACTCAACCATATCTTAGACCAGATGAATAGGTGACAAGGGTTTCAGTCTCTCAAGGGGCTTCTTGTGTTTCACACCTCTTTCAAATGCACAAGCTGCTCCTCTGAAGTCAAGTTCCACAAGTATTTGTATGCAGCACACTGAAGAAATGACAGTTTGTGTGATCTCATGTACAAAAGGTCTGCAAAATTATTAAACTCTCTAAACCAGTTACATCCAGCATTCCATTTATAAATATCTCTTTCCTCTCAGAGATAGAATGAAAGCCTGTTGGTGTGATGCTCTCCCATCCCTAGCCCAAACATTTGTCTTCATCAAGCTCAGAGTGTCCAATAAGAGTTAATGTGATTGCTCACATTATTATGAGGGGGGGCAGATTTCATAGCTGTGTTTACCTCGTCTGCTCAATGACAGAGCAACTGGAATGATTCAATTACACCAATAAGATTGGATAATGATTTTGATGTGGGTTGCTTCTGCCTCGAGTTTCTTATCGCTTCCTGCCATCTTCCTCCTCCCTCCTCCCTCCTTTCTTCCTTGCCTATCTTTATTTTTTCTATTCCACACTGCTGTCAAATTGTTTTTTTTTTTTCAGTTTTCTCTTCATACTTGTACATGTTTTAGAAGTTATTTAGCATTAAAAATTAGTTTATTCATTAAGCTTAGGAAAAAGTTGCCTCTGTTTACACTGTACTACTAACTCAAGGGAAATTTGCCGCTTTGCGTTGAACTGCCCTTTTCCTTCTCTACCTCCGTCAGCATCTAGCTATCAGCAGCTTGCAGTGGTGGGGGTTGTGGAGGTGCAGTCTTATTTTCTGGCTGTCATATTCACTCTGGGTTATGGGAAGGTGACAGGCCCTAGTCATTACTGATCCCCAATAGCAGATACCTAAAGCGAGTCCCAAACTACACTGCAGCAGACTGCAGATTGTCTCTGTAAGGGTGAAAATACAGTACTGTGCAAAAGTCTTGAGCCACCCCTCATTTCTACATATTTTGCTTCCAAGGAGTCAGACTTTCTTGTAATTTTTAGTCTTGAGCAATAGTTCTTCTAGCTTTCTGAAGGTCTTTCAAAGTTTTTGTTTGGACTTTGGCTGCCTTTTCACTCATTTTCAGTCCAGTCCCATCCTGAACATTTTCAGAGGCTTTTTGTTTGTTCAGCCACTTAAAACTGACCCTATGACTCTTTCAAGCATAAAAAAGGCACCTAACTCAAGGAATTAACCAGTTTTGTGTCTACACATAACAGACAACTTAGCAAAAAACAAATTTTAACTTTGTTACTATCAGCCTATCACATAAATACATAATGTGTTTTTCATTTCTTTAGTTGAATCTATGAAAAATGCCAAAGATAACACAGTTTGACAGACATAAAATAGTATTTTTGCACCAACAAGGGGATTCCCAAAGAGCTATTAGCTGAAAACCTGGCATATCTTGGCATGGTGTGCAGTGTGACCTTAAAAAAATGTAAGAATACTGGACAAGTGGAGGACAAAAGAAGAAGTGTCAGGCACTTCAGTCCATCTACTGTTCGCTGAAGCCTCATCAGAAATAGTCTCATTGGATGGGTGGCTGTCAGAAAGACATTCTTAAAGAAGGGAAACAGGGAGAAAACCATGGGGTATGCCAAATCACATAAGAACTGGACTGAAAATCATTGGCAACAGGTCTTATAGAGTGATTTTTAGAGACATTTTTTGTTTAAATTGTTGTCAGTATGTACAGAGGAGGTCAGAAGAGAGGTACAACAGTGAGTGTTTACAGCCATATATAAAACATGGTGGAGGCGCTGTCATGGTTTAGGGCTGGATTTCAGCCAGTGGTATTGTGGATCTCGTCAAAATTGATGGAATTATGAATGCAGAAAAGTACCATCAGATTTTGATCCACGATACAGTACCATCTGGAAAGCATTTCATTGGCAATGGCTTCATTTTCTGCATGACAGTGATCCCAAACACACTGCCAATGCAGTAAAAGCATACCTGGACAGAAAAACACACAATGGAACACTCTCAGTCATGGATTGGCCTCCCTAGAGCCTCAACCTCAACATTACTGAAGCAGTGTGGGATCATCTTGAAAGAGAATAGAACAAAATGCAGCCAACATCCAAAGAAGAGCTTTGAATGTCCTTCAAGAAGCCTGGAGAACTATTCCTGAAGACTACTTAAAGAAATGACAAGAAAACTTGCCTAAGAGAGTTCAGGCTGTGTTGAAGAATAAAGGTGGTCATACTTTCAAGCTTGTTACAATTGTACAAACTCTGTTTGCCTTATATACTGTATTTCCATGCATGTTTGCATATAGTTAAATAAATTTCCATTTTCCTAGCAAAATATAAAGAAACAAAGGGTGGCTCAAGGCTTTTGCACAATACTGTCAGTTTCTGAAAAAATCTAAACAGATGTTTAAGTTAAAAAAATCAATGTTAAAAATAGAGGACAAACACCTTATATAGAATGGTACATAAAACAAGATTTGCTGCAAAAATTTTTATACCATTCCTTTTCATAAACAAATACTTTCTGTTCGAGGAATTGGACGGCAAAAAACACACAAAAAAAAATTTAAAAAGCAACCTACTTCAGACAACCAAACCTGAGGATCAAATGTTCAAAACTTCTTGCAGTAATTAAATTACCTCATGAAGCACATCTGAAGCGACAAATACACAGTTCTGTTTTTTAATGTTCTGATGTAGCTATTTCTCTTTGTAAATTGCAAGAAATGATTGCCTTTAATTACTATGTTGTGCATGTGTGTTACTGTATAAATGCTTTGGTATTTTACATAGTGTGTTTTAGACTGTGTATGCTTTCTGTTGTGGTTTGAAATTTTATTTGAAGTTCAAACTGGTTGAAGCCTTTTAAAAACTGGAGTACAAACATATTACCACTTTCTGTTTAAAACAGCATTTACACCAAAGGCTTAAGGAGAGCTTTTCCCTGCTCAGTCCTGTCTTTGTTGTTTATCTACACTTCTCTACTGTCGACATCCATTCTTTCTCTGTCACTGATGTTTATCAGGAGGACAGTGCATTTCCTGTAATATGCAGCTTACAATTTCCTCTAAATTCAGTATACTTTCTCCATACTATTTCCAGAATATTTGATTCTGTGATAAGCTTGTTTGTTGTTTCACTGACTTATGGTTCCAACAGATGTTTGTTGTTGGTAGCTTAAGTCAAACGTATGCTACCAACACTGGACTTAGTTTTTATTTTACAAGAGTGTTCTGAATTGTGTGATTTAATACTTTCCTGTTGACATCTTTTCATCAAGTTATCTCTAACCTGCTATCTCTAATCATTGCTCCTTTCAGGACCATGCAGAGATTAACTCCACTATCCTGCGGAGCCAAACTAACACAGCACGTGTGGAGGGCCTCAGGCCGGGTACAGTCTATGTGGTACAGGTGCGGGCACGGACTGTGGCTGGCTTTGGCAAATACAGCAGCAAGATGTGCTTCCAAACCCTCACAGATGGTAAGGATTGCAGAGCCAGGAGAAACAGCTCTCTTTCCCTCTCGCTCTATCCTTCTCTGTCTCGTTTCTTTCCTTTCATGCACAATAGCTCTTTTTTAACGTTCTTGTGTCGTTGTATTTGTTGTTGCATTATTATTAGTAAGTGAGATAGAGGAGAGCCATAATGTTTGATTGCGCTTCTATTTCTACAGCTAAATTAATTTCCTTTACAGTCAGGTTTGAGTGTGTGTGGGTGCTTCAGATACATAGAACGTTGAGTGTCTTTTGTTTGTGCAACTAACTGTGCTTGATCCAAAATGCTTAGCTAATTGGTTTTTCACCCAGCCCTTCTGTTGCTGGAGAGTTGTCCCAGAATGCGTAGCTGTGATTAGTAGTTGATGAGATAAATTTTCTGCCATGCATGGCGGGGGGTTGTTGGAGAGAGAAAGGGCTGAAGAAGGGCGGTAGCACCTGGTGAACTGGCAAGGCTGGGGAACTGTGTTCATTTGTGCATGTGCAAGAAGGTGTGCTTGCAAAGAGTTGATGCATATCACCCCTTCGTAGCATTGCCAGGCAGTCAAATTGTTGCAGAAATTACATGGTTCAGTCAAGATATATTCTGCAGGATTTTCATATGCTCAAAACAACAAAAATACGAAACAATTAAAAAAAATCATAAGCTTATATAAAAGTAGCCCCTCTTAAGTTTTAATATTCTGCATAAGATTTCCAGTTTCTTTGTGCTTTACTTGATGACTAACCTACAATGTTTATTTGGCCATAGTTCAAAATATATTAAAGACAGGAGTGGCATTTCCACATTGTATCAGCAAAGACTACAATGAATGAGATGGTGATGATCTTAAGAGAGGGGAAGATGGGAAGCACGATAACGATCATTAAGCCAATCATTGTGGCTATTTACCTGTGCAGAGCAGATGTGGCATAGTCACTGCCCCATTTGCTCTCCCCAATAGTTACACATTAGCTTTCCTTCAAACACATATGCATATGAAACCATACCTGTGAATATGAGCACATACATGCACATACCTGATGCTCGCTCACACCAACACAGCTTACGGTTCATCTGTTGGCTGGCTGCCACAGCACGGCATTCGTCGAGGCAAGCAGCAAAACACCAGAGGACTGTCGGCAACAACACCACATCTCCTCCGCCAGCGCCTCTATCAGTCTTTTCTCCCCCTGTTAAGCCGCTTCATTGCCCCATGAAGATAATGGAGGCACTCCACGTCATTTTCCCGAAACATATAATCTCCTTTGTCTTACTGTCAGCACGTTTTCATTCACCTCCACAAGGTGTCATTTTGCCACCACTGGACATACAAACACACAATCAAACAAATCAAACACTAGAGTACGAAGTAAAAATGATTGAGAAGTGTGATGGAAAAAGAGGTGATTGGGGTATCAGTTATGTGATTGATGCCACAGTTCTCCAGTTCTCTAATTGGCTGAACCCTCGAAAGCCAACTGATGGCAATGGGAGCCTTTTTACTGCTGGTAGAGGTGGCTGTGTGATTTTTGGCTATCAAGGAAAGTCAGCATTCTTATATGGGTGAACGGGGGTATTTATGTGGACCTCTCACATCTAATATACATTGAAAGAGAACAGGAAGACTGCCCTGAAAGTTTGAATAGCTGGAACAGCATTCACACTCTGCTTGAAATGTACTTGATAAATGTGCAAGTTGAAAGAGTGAGCAATTCCTGTCACATCGAGTTTCCACATATACTGCAGCTTTCACACTGCTTCGAAGATGCATTAGTTCTCCCTTTATCACTTTAATCCAATGGGCCCATTCTACACGGGGGATTGGATTTAGAAGCTGCTGATTTGCCTGCAGCATGCTAAATCGTGCATTGCTTTAACTACAGTGTCTGCTGGTGCCAAAGTCACGGAAAGACATGCTCACAAACAGATAACTAAAGATTCTGCTGTGTGGTATTTTTAAGCAGGCATTTATTCTGTCCCCTGAACTACCACAGTCAACCCCGGCTAACGAAAAACATGTTTGGGCTATATGTGTGTGATTGGCAGTGGATGACTTCCTTTCAACACCATAGAAACAACATTCCTAGGTGCATTTTCTTGTCCGCTCCTTTCAGACAGCTATAGCAACAGAGAAGGCGAGCTGCCCTCCTCGCTCTTTCTCACAAACAGCTTTATGATTTTCTCTCACTCTCTGTCTCTCTTCTGATTTATCAACACCACCTGTCTGTCAGTCTTGCAAATGCTCACAGGATTCCAGTCAGCACATCTCAGCAGAGAGATCTCTATGTTTCCTTTATCCACCAGTAAACTCATTCTAACCATCCTGCTCTCCCTTTTCTTCTCCTGCCAAAACACATGCATACATACACATCACCACATAAACACAGACATGCTTCTCATGCCTTACCCAAGCCTTTCTTGTGCTTGTCTGTCATCTCTTTGCGTAACCTAGATGACTTCAAGTCTGAGCTGAGGGAACAGCTTCCTCTGATTGCGGGGTCAGCAGCAGCAGGAGTGGTCTTTATTGTTTCCCTTATTGCTATCTCCATTGTTTGCAGCAGGTAACCAGATTTTCCTTTATCTTGTCTCTTGTATGTGTAACTTCATTCATACTGTAGATTTGCCCCCAACATGATGATCTGGCTTCTTTTTAAGCTGTCAGTTTGTTTGTTTTTTCTCAAGAAGGAAGCTGGAATTGTATAAAACATACAGATAGGGTGGAAACCATACGATATCCCAGCTTGGGTCTCGTTGTTGCTAATAACTACTAAAATATACAGTAGATGACAACATTGCAGGTAAAGTTCCACTGTCATAGATTTTTGAAAATCTCTGAGCATATATGCTTTGTGTCATTTGCTCTATTAATCATACCAAAATGAAATTTAACAGTAATATATCTGTAAGATTCCTACAATTACTGACATTTTGTTTAGTCTTTTACAAAATGTTTCTGAAACCTAACTGTAGTTCTGTCACCTTATGGTTATGGAACTTATAGTGTAATGTGTGATTTCCCTACATGTAGTCATAGACCATTTATTAGCGCAACAAGACTATCAATAGATTTGATGACAGGCATACTGAATAGTAAAGGCACACACAAATTTGATGGAACGGGAAAGCAAAATTGTCATTTGAAATGGAATACTCAATTCCTTAGAGAACTTAACATCTCCTACTTTGCCCTGTTAAGCCAATTTCATTTTGCAGCAGTTTGTCACACTGTCACATTCACGTCTTGCTCCACTTTAGATATATGAAAGTCAAATTTTCTGCAGGGCTGTGTGCAAGTTTGAGCAAGTAAAGTGTTCATCAAATGGGCCAGGCTCTTTTGATGCTGAGGCAGAGGAGACAGATGAAAAGGAGTGAGATCCTATCAAGGTCTAATTAAAAATCAGCTCATTTTCATAAACTTCATTTGCCATTTCTAACCCTTTGCAGCTGATTCAATTTCAGCCATGTCATTTTCAGTCCATACACAAAAACACCAACAGTAATAAGATCATGTTTACTTCTTTCATCTTGTCACCCCTCCCCCTCTCTATCTGTCTCTCTCTCTCTCTGTCTTTCTTTTCTCAATACTCATTGCACCCTTACAGGAAAAGAGCATATTCCAAGGAGGCAGTGTACAGTGACAAGCTGCAACATTACACCACAGGAAGAGGTGAGTCCACCCTATTACTTACAGCTCCTCTAAGTTACTGGGTAGGTTTTGATTCTATATTGTATGCTTTGTTTATCAAGTAATTTGCTGAATATCTGAAAAACTGCTTAACAATTTTTGGTGGTCATGTTATTTGTGAAGCACTCTATATTTTGGCCCATAACCCCTAAACATCAAGATATTTCTGGATTTCATTCACATTTCTGCCTGAGTACATTATTTTAAGTCGTAATACACAATTAAAGCAAAATTAAATTTTGATAGTCATGAGTCCAACTCATTTAAAATTTTGTACCATTCACCATCGCATAAATCAGAAATACTCACAAGCTATCTATCTATCTATCTATCTATCTATCTACTACACACCCATTTTCTCCTTTTCCTCTACTGTTGGCATACCATTAATGATGTAAGCTATGTATTTAAAATGAATAATAATGCATTCAAAATAAGGAAAACGTATGTGGCAAGTGTCTGTGGTTCTAAGTGACATTTTCTGTACTTTTCACGGTGACATTGACTGACATTTCTTAGGGCTGCATGATAGCCATGACTGAGTTATGTTTTAAGCACTCCCCGGGCACTGACCGATCAGGGGAAGTAGCCTGGAGGGACACACACATAACCTCTGACAAACACTCACTCACACATTCACAAAAGAAATGTGTGTAAATTGGTGCGTCAAAGAAAGCCTTATGTACTGCCAACCTAGCAGTCTGAGAAGGGGTTTACTCAAGGGGATTGAATTTTGTTGAGCCTGACACAGCAAATGGCTTCAACACAGTTACTTTGTGTCAAAGCTACAGGAATGGTAGCTTGGGGCTTATTAAAACTGCTCTGGACAGAGGAGTCAGTTTTGCAACAGACAGGGATGCAATGTAATTAACATAAGTCATAAAAATAAAAGATTAGAGCTGGTTGCAGCCTTAATTATCAAATACACAGTCTAAGGTGGATATGAAATAAAATGCTAATAAGGAAACCTTCACAATACCAACACACGCAAAGTTTTTCCCCACCCCTTAATGCATTGTTTTTTTTCTTTTCTGTCAAGATTTGACTGGCAGTTTTGTAATTGCAGTATTCAGAGTAGCAATAAAATAGACCAACTCCACCAATTGTAGTGGGTGATCCTCCAAAAAAATGTGTTTGCCTGCTTTTACACAGCTGTCAGCTCTTCCAGATGTTGCCACACACGTCTCATAATATTGCCTCATTTCCAGCCCACCTCACGAGAGATGCCGCTAATACTGTAAATTCACTGGTGCAGCTTAATGGTCATATTTATATATATAAAAAAAATAAATAAATCAGACCTTTAACATTACACCAACTCCTGGTTGTGATGTCATAACAAGCAGATGGATACGCACATGAACACACATCAAGTGCTGCTGCTGCAGCTTTAAAGCGATCACCTCCATTTTAATGCATCATCACTATGTACACTGTTCAAAATTTAATTCAGTGCATTAATTCAAGTATTGAAAATATTTTGCAGTATTCCAAAAAAAAAAAATCAAAAAGTCATTCATGGTTAAGTCTCCCAAATATTTATTAACACATTTATTTGGGTAGTTTGAAAGGTTGAATTGGAAGCATCTGTGAACTGCCATCATCAGGCCTCTCCATGATGTTCTGTGGTGTTTAAGTGTGGGCTTTAGCTGGGCCACTCATGGTTTACATTTTTTATGCTAAAATGCAAACCACTGTTTCAGTCTGAAGTAGCTGCTTTGGAGTAGGTGTTTTTCAAGGACTTATGTGCATTTGGTTGTATTCTTCTGGCTCTATGCTTTGCCATAGAGGAAATTGTGGCCATAGTGCTAGGAGTCCTACCCATTGAGTTCAATTTTTGTCTTATCAGATGAGATAATCTTACTCCCATTACTGTTGGAGTCATTTAACTGACATTTAATAAACTACAAGCAGCTGTCATGTGGCTTATACCAGTGCTTCTCCATTATTTTGTGTTACGCCCCCTTAGGAAGAAGAAAACATTTTGCGCCCCCCACTCTCCCCCGCGACTATAAATAGTATCATTTGTCTATAAAATTGTTATTATAAGTACATCTCTGCATAACATTGTATCCTTATTAACATTAAAGAAAACAAAAAAAGAAAAAAGAAAGAAATATAGACACACCGGTCTTTCCTCGTCTCCCACCGTAGTCACAGTGAAACCAAGCGCTACATAAGCTTCGTCATACAGTATTTCCTCATCTTAGCTTTCGGGAGACTTTCGTTTGTCTCATTATCTCCGTCTCTCTCCACCTTTCTTTTTGTCACTGTTAAATATTTTTCCATTTTTCTTGAGG
>VUQS01043574.1:12002-26008 GCA_015108495.1 Heterochromis multidens
TGACGAGGTAGCTCTTCTGTGTTGTGCCATCCTCTTAGCCAAAGGTTGTTTGGTTTCCCCAATGTATAAGTCACGGCAATCCTCCTGGCACTTAACAGCGTACACTATATTACTCTGTTTGTGCCGGGGGACCCGATCCTTAGGGTGGACCAATTTTTGGCGTAGAACAGATTCAACTTTTTAGGATTCTTTTACCTGGATTATTGAGTATGCATCAAGAGTCTGTAAGTATCACTTGGTTGTGTTTCTCACTTTGCTTTGCATGTGTGCAGGTAACTGTGAACCAGCTCAAAGTTGTGTCTATCACATTAGGCCTGTAGAATTGTGTAACATCTTTAAGTGGTGCTCTCAGATGTGAACAATAAGAACAAAAGATAACTCAGCCAAATGTGTAATATATACAGTACTGTGCAAAAGTCTTGAGCCACCCATAATTTCTTTATATGTTGCTATGAAAATGGGAAGTCTGTCCAGAGATTTATTGGAACATGTACAAACATACATGGAAATACAGTATTTAAGGCAAAACCAGAGTTTGTACAATTCCAACAATCTTGATTGTCAATATTTGGTGTCCACGTTTATTCTTCAGCACAGCTTTCTGTCAGTTCTTTAAGTATCATCAGGAATAGTTCTCCAGGTTTCTTGAAGGACATTCAAAGCTCTTCTTTAGATGTTTCTGCCTTTTGTTCTGTTCTCTGTCAACATGATCCCACACTGCTTCAATAATGTTGAGGTCCGAGCTCTAGGGAGGCCAATCCATGACTGATAGTGTGTCACTGTGTTTTTCTATCCAGGTATGTTTTTACTGCATTGGCAGTTTGTTGGCATCATTGCCATATTGAAAAATGAAAGTGTTGCCAATCAGATATTTTCCAGATGGTATTGCATGGTGGATCAAACTCTGATGGTACTTCTCTGTGTTCATAATTCCATCAACTCGGACAAAATCTCCACCATGTTTTACAGATGGCTGTAGACTCTCACTGTTGTACCTCTCTCCTGACCTCCAAACATACTGATGGTAGTTTGAACCAAAAATGTCAAATTTGGATTCATCTCTCCATCAGACCTGTTCCACTGATTTTCAGTCCAGTTCTTGTGTAATGTGGCACCTCAGCCTTTTCTCCCTGTTTCCCTTCCCTTTCCCTGTTTCCCTTCTTGACAGCCACCCTTCCACTGAGACCATTTCTGATGAGGCTGGATTTTTTTTCTGTTCCTTAAGGATATGACTTTCAGATACTGTTCATCTGTTGTAGATAGTTTTTCAGGCTTCTTTTGTCCTTTGTTTGTCCAGTTTGATAAATGTTTTAAGGACACACTGCACACCATGCTGAGATATGCAAAGTTTTCAGCTAATAGCTCTTATGGAATCCCATTGTCTGTCAAACTGTGTTGTCTTTGACTTTTGTAGATTTTGCTAAATAAATGGGTACAAATGATGTGTTTTTGAGACAGGCTGATACTAACAAAGTGCCTAAAGATACAATTTAAAATTGGTTCTTTGCTAAGTTGTCTGTTAAGTGTAGACACAACACTGGTTCATCCCTTGAGTTTGGAGCCTTTTTATGATTGAATGATTAATAGGTCAAATTTAAGTGGTTCAACAAACAAAACAAAAAAACCCCTTAAACATATTTCTTTGCAAATACAGTAAGAATGTTAATCCCTTAGATATAATGATGACTCAAGTATCAGTATGATGACCTCTCCATCATAGTCTGCTGCCTAGTCACTATCTTTTGAAACACCTTTATATAGCTTGTGGAATAATCTAGTTAAAATTTACACAAGCTTCAAGACCCATTTAGACACATGCACGTAAGTAGTGAGGTGTTATTTCAGCTTTAATTGAGCTTGCACATGATCCTGTGAATGATCTGAATTAAAAAGACAAAAAAAAGAAAAAAGAGAAGCACCACTGGCATACAAGCTGGGTTTGTTTCAGACACAGACTTGATCCGTATCCCTCTGTGTAACAAAAATAAGTGTATTTAAAAGAGAACTATGTTATGTATGAGTGTTTCTAGGCTAGTGAGTCAGTGCCATTCCACAATAGAACAGTTTAACAAGACTTCATGGCTCAGTGAGAAATACTCAGTGTGCGTGTGAGCTATGAGGTGTGTAGGAGTGAGTCAGAGAGAAGGATTCATTTAGACTTTTATTTCAACACCATCAGCAGACAGAGCAGCAGCTCTTCTCACTGTAATTTCTAAGAAAAGTAAACTGTACAACCTGCTCTTGACTCGGAGTCACATTTTCCTAAGTGCAGTTTTTTCGTCTTTAGCTTTTAATGGTAAAGACATGCTGTTACATGTTCATGCCAAGACGCAAAGAGCAAAGTTACGTTTGGAGAGTTCAGAGGCAGGACAGCATCTGCTTCAGTGCTGTGACTGGCCTGTTTGTAATAGAGCATTAACTCATGGAATATCTGACTACAAGAGTGATTTTCTGAGTAATATAGAACTCATTTAAACACAAATAAACCAGGACAAAAGCAGTACTTTTCTAGTCTCACAGACCTTTAACACACTGTACACTACAAGTCACATTTAAGCGATCCCACAGATGGATTCAGTACATTAATTCTTTGCACATTAAGCACTTTATCTGTCTCACATACACAGCTATGACCTGGTTATTTGCCGTGAGGATACTCAACATTTATAGTGGGCATAAACATCCTTTGCTAAAGAATAGGCTGCAAACCACAACTGAGATACTGTCAGCTGGGTCTCACAGCTATACATTCCTACACAATGTGTAATTGGTGGATGGATAATCTTGTTTGAGCCATCAGAAAACATGGAAGCTTAATGGAAATGCTTCAAGATGTACCTGCTTGAAATACTTGGCAATACATACTGCTGTATTTTCCTATTGACACAAGTTTTTGTGCAATTTCTCTGAACATACAGATATACTGTACTTATTCTCACTTTACCCAACCCATGTCTAGGGTAAGAGATGATGTGTGTAGTGGAGAATTCAGCATCAGGCTGCTGAACGAGTCATTCTGCTTCTCTGGTAGATACACCAAGTGTTTTACGTCTGTCATGCAGAATAAAACTGTTGTGTTATTTGCTATTATTTTGATCAGCTTTTGTTCTTTCTGTTGTTTCTGGTGTGAAAAGATCAGTCAGTTCAAATTTTCCAGTGCTTTCATCAGTCCCTTGTCAAAAATATATCTGCTCTTTAAGTGTTGCAAATCTAAGCAACACTGCACATCTAAGCTTTTACCTTCAACTTTTGGGATTCTCATCACAGACTAATCACTGCAGTTGAGCAGATATTTATGTTATGTGGTGTGTTTGTTTTTACTGTCATGGAAGCAGTGCAGATGAACACTGAGGCCATAATTACACTCACCAGCCACTTCATTAGGTATACCTGTTGAGCTGCTCGTTAATGGAAATACCTAAGTTCAAAGTGAGCATCAAAATGTAGAAAAAAGTTAATTTAAGTGACTTTGAATGTGGCATGGTCACTCATTACAGCCAAGGTGTGCAGAGGAGCATCTCTGAACGCAAAGCACATTGAACCTTGAAGCGGATAAGCTACCGCAGCAGAAGACCGCACCAGGTACCACTCTTTTCATCTAAGAACAGGAAACTGAGGCTACAATTCACACAGGCTTACCAAAACTGGACAGTAGAGGATTGGAAAAGTGTTACCTGGTCTGAGTCCTGGTTTTCACTGTGATATTCAGATGGTAGGTTCAGAATTTGGTGTAAACAGCATGAAAGCATGGATCCATCCTGCCTTGTATCAACTGTTCGGGCTGCTGGTGGTGGTGTAATGATGTGTGGGGTATTTTCTTGGCACACTTTGGGTCTCTTAGTACCAACTGAACATCATTTAAACCTCACAGCCTAACTGACTTGTTGCTGACCATGTCCATCCCTCTACGACCACAGTGTTACTTGACCATTGCAGAACTTCTGATGGCTGCTTCCAGCACCATGTCACAATGTTCACAAAGCTCAAGTCATCTCAAACTACTGTACTCAGATGGCCTCTACAGTCACCAGATCTCAGTCCAACAGAGCACCTTTGGGATGTGGTAGTATGGGAGATTTGTATCATGAATGTTCAGCTGACAAATCTGCAGCAACTGTGTGACACTATCAATATGGACCAAAACATCTGAGGAATGTTTCCAGCACCTATGGCAAAAAAAAAAGCAGTTCTGACGGTAAAATGGGGTCCTACCCAGTACTAGCAAGATGTAACTAATGAAGTGGCCAGTGAGTGTATATATGTGTGTGTGCGCCTTTTTTCTTTCCACAAAAACAGGAAAGTTGGTCAGGATGAACTCAACTACATGCACAAAGAGAATGTTCCAGTCCAACAAAGCTGAGCTGGACTGCACCTTCATCACAGTTGTTCTCAGTTTTGATTCTTTTCACAACAGACCTGTTTTTTTGCTCTTTACACCTGAAGAAGAGTGGGAAAAACCCACTGATAGAACAGACCGCAGTATAAATAGTAGTCACATATGATAGAATCTCTAATGTAATTGCTATTATTTTGCCATTCATGGAAAATTTAGGGTAGATTTCAGCATGCCTGGGCACTGCACTGGTGCTGCATCACAAAGGAGCAAGAGGAATGTGAAATCAAGATTTCCAGCATATTTCCATTTTATTTCTCTCTAATCTTGTCTGCATGATACATGAAGCTAAGTTTAAGAGTTCCTAATACCTGCATATAAATGCTTTCTGCAACTTAAAACTTGCAAAGTGCAGCAACATATAAAATAAGCAGAACTAATCAAAGCATCATCTACCACCCTAAATCTGAGGATGGAATGAAGTGGAAACATAAGTATCAGTTAAAAATAAAAATGTAAATGGACTGATTCTTATATAGCGCTTTTCTACTCTCCCGGAGCACTCAAACATATACAACATGCCTTCATTCACCCATTCATACAAGCACTTATTTCTATACTCAAGTGCTATCTGTTTACCATCACACACATTCATACTCCGATGGATGCATCAGAGAGCAACTTGGTGTTAGTATCTTGCCCAAGGATATTTGGCATGCAGACTGGAGCAGGCAGGGATCGAACCACCAACCTTCTGATTAGCAGATGACCTGCTCTACCTCCTGAGCTACAGCCACCCCCTACAGCATTGTTTGTCAGCTAGCTTGTATGTAGGTCTTAATACCCTCATGAAGATTTCATCCTGGATTTTGTCCTGGGCCTATGCTTCCTCTTGGTGTTGTTTCCCATTGTCCTGCCCTGTGTATTTGAGTTTAGTGCTTAATTTAGGTTTTGTGACATGACAGATCAGCTATTGTTCAGGTCTGGTTGAGCTGAACAAGGAGCAGCTCACTTAGCAAACCCAACTGTGGAAGCACAAAGAGGGATTTTTAGTAAAATACTAACATAGAAGATTCTGATGGCTCCATAGTGTAGTGGTTTACGCATTCATCTAACAAGTGAAAGATCCCTAGTTTGATCTAGGGAGGAGAGACAAATCCCTTTGTGTCAGGAAGGGCATACGGTGTAAAGAATCTGCCAAATCAAACATGCAGAGCTGCCCACTGAGGCACTCCCTTGTGAATAAGGGAGCAGCTAGAGAATAGCTTCTCCTACTGACACAGAAGATTCCCATTTCATTTCTCTAAATCAGTCTTCTAATTTAGTTTTTCTCAATTGCATAATCATTTTCTGAAAGCATGGCCCATTTTCTTAAAACTGTTAAAACAACAACTCGCCTACAAACCTAAAATCACTTCCAACCCCCCCACTGCATTAAAAAAGTTCTTGTTATTTATTTATTTTTTTTCAAATAGTGGCAGCCTGTTGCATTAGCTTCTGATGTTTTTCTTTTTGTTTTGCAAGTCGTGTAAAGTCAAGCTTTATAAGTCTACTAGTGTGCTTTCTTCTTCTTTGCGTTACATTGTAAACAGTGGAGATTGTGCTGACAGTTATACTGCCCGTAGCAAGGCCTGTAATCCTGAAGGAGTTGCGGAGGAAATGATGGGGTTTCAGTACTGGAGCTTTTACACAGATCATCATGGGGAATGTGAGGTGTTTGAAGAAAAAGAGCTTGTGTTAGCAATATATTGCAGTTGTTTCTGTCCTGGACCCAGTGTGCACTTTACCACCATGTTCTTGTCGCTCTCTTTCATGCAATAAAAATGAAAGTATTGTCCATATCTCCACTCCTCAAAAGTTGCTTTTCTACTGAAAACGTGAGTGAGACAAATTGTGAACTTGTATGGAACTTCCTTTTATTATCTCCATCCAGCAGGAGCACTGTAACAACAACCTTGCTTGACCTCACATATCCCAATATATCTCCATCTCCCACACCCTGTTTCCTATTGGTCAATACTGCATGAAGCTGTCACTTGCAGTTAGTCTACGTATTACTTTCACATATTCATACAATAACCCCATATTGCCCCTTTCTAGAGAACAAAGGGTAGACTGCCTTTGTCTCACCAGACCTTGGAAGATTATTCTGCCTCTTTTGTTGAAAGGTCTGTCCCTGTCTACATCCTGTAAGAACTGTGATAATACATTATATAATTCACTGATTATTCTGTGAATTTGACATTTAGATTTTAAAGATGACCAGAACTATAAACCATAGCATTGCCAAAAGTGAGTGTAAAGATATCCAGTGCTGGTGGTTGTGTCACACTACTCCTTCAGGCAGGGGTGGGGTGGGGCCCCTTTTCAGCCCGGGAGTTTCATGGCCAAACCCGGCCCACTTTTTCCACTTTGGAGGAATTTTAATAAATGAACTGTCCCTTTTTATTGGGTAGAAGTTGTGCGTGTACAGATTAAGGAGATTAAGGAGTTATTCAATATTACAGATCATACTGGAACCTTTAAATGATGTTTATTTTCCTCTTAAAATGGTAGGATATCTGTGATTCATCGTGTACCTATTGGGCTCTACAAAATAAACTAGGCTAATAACCTGTTATATGAATTGGTTTTATGTCAAATGTTGTGCTAGCCTTATAGCCAGCGCTGACAATATAAAATTTTGTCCACATTCTCTCTTTACTGGCTGCAACTGGGGTCTGTCCTCTGGTAAACAGGTCAGTTAACCTGGCACATTTGGCAGCATCTTCCTCCAACACCCTTCATTTTTTGAGCCTAGCCTTTTCGGGTCCTCCTGGCCTCTTCTTGCGCTCCATAATCACGACTGACGTTTAATTCTACTGCTCTAGGAAAGACGACCAATGGGCCCAACCAACTCAAACATTTGGGAGGGGAGAACTCCCTCAGATGGTAGAACCCATCTGATCTACTGAGATGCAGGGGCTGCGCTGTTAGATGAATGGAGATTGTGAAGAAAATAAAGTAATTTTCAAAATTATTTTCCCTCACCCAACCGGCCCAAAGAGGTGAACGTGAACCGGCCCATCAGGAATCCGCCCGACTCTCCTGATTAGTCATGCCGTACCTGCCTTCAGGTAGATCCACCAAGTACGACCTTGGAGTCGAGCGATTCTCCAGCACTGTTCCAGAATCTTCTGCATCAGTAACCCATACTTGATCACCAGGTAACAGGGTACTCAGAGCGTTGGTACAGTTCCTAGCATCTGACATCCTCTTCCCCTTTTCCTGAAGTGAAAGTGATATAGTCTGGCAAAGCAGGATCTAGTGGGAAAGGAATCCTCATCGTCGTTATCTTCATCATCATCATTTTCATCTTCATCTTTATTTGTATAGCACTTTTTTTTTTTTTACACAGTTACAAAGTGCTTCACATTTGAATAAAACCACACAGTGAAAAAAGGAATACATATTCCTGCACAGAGACACACAGTCAAAGAAATTCTTACATTCATTCCAACATGCTCTCATTAGATGTGAACTATGGCCAAAAATAATGGGAGAGGGATTACAAGACAGCTAGCCTATAGAAATGAGTTTTTGAATTTGAGTCGTTTAAAACAAATCGCTGATTCAGCCGACCTGAGGAAGGCTGCTCCAGAGTTTAGGTGCTACAGCCACAAAGTGCGATCACCTCTGGATTTAAAATAAGAGTGTGGAATAATTAAGAGACCTTGATCAGTTGATCTGAGAGGCCCACTGCTGTTATAGGGCTCAGTAGCTCTGATATATATGCAGGGCCTTGTCCATGTAGGGCTTTATATGTTAGTAATAACATTTTAAAATGGATTCTGAATTTCACTGGAAGCCAGAAGGGCAGCAATTGTAGGTGTGATATGTGTGTGTCGGGTAGTTCTAACATAAGACGGGCTAAGGAGGACTGAGAGATGAAAAGAGAGTTACAGAAATTAAGGCAGGAGAAAATTAAAGTGTGTACTAAAAGTTCCAAATGATTGGATGACAGAAAAGGTTTGATTTGCATGACCCTTGCTGCTCTTCACAAGGATCCATGGCTCCTGGTTGTAGGGAGTAGAGCAGATGAGACTTTGACTTAGCCCCAAGAATAGGCCACGTCATCGGCCAGGGCCTGGAGATCAGCAGAGATGACTGGTTCAGGACTGGACCAGGGGAGTGTGGTGTCACTGTTAGCAGCCAAGACTGAGCACTGATTGGAGGGGCAGCTAGCAGTGTTGCAAAATTCAGTAAAGCCAAGAAAATTGGTAAAAGCCGTCAGGATACAAAAAGAAGCAATTCCAAAGATGGTGGTCCGGAAGTTTGGAAATGACAAGTGATCTCAGTGAAGGGAAGAGTTGGCACTGTTGTGCAAAATCATTACCACACGAGGGGCTGAACCAAACCAAAGTGGTGTGGCTCTATAGGCAAGAAGAGCCAGATAGGGGACTCCAGCTTTTTTCAGGAGGTTCTTAATGGTCCGGATAGCCTGTTGTGCTTCTCCATCACTCTGTGGAAATTTTGGGCTGGTGATGTGCCTGAATCCATATGTACCTGCAAAGATGCCAAAAGACTGTTCTGAAAACTGAGGCCTATTATCTGTCATCAGACCTTGAGAATGCCAGGGCGAGTGAAAATAGATTTTAGATGGACAATGACATCAGATTCAGATTCAGATTCCTTTTGTCATTTTCATGCTTCACATAAAAACAAAATTATGTTTCACACATCACCAATGCAGTCGTGCAGTGCCAGTTAAAATGTTGTAAAACAATAAACCAATGAATAAGAGCATTTAATAAACAGGCTAAAAATATGCATTAAGATGAAATAAATAATATGAATGTTAAATGGTTAAAAATATTATTGCAAGCTAAAAATACAATCAGTCCCTATGAGCTGTTCACATACTCTGGTTAAGAAGTCTAATTGCGGTATCTCCTCCCAGACTGCATGTGTGTGAACAACCTACACTGTATTGCCAAAAGTATTCACTCAGCCATCCAAATCATTGAATTCAGGTGTTCCAATCACTTCCATGGCCACAGGTGTATAAATCCAGCACCTAGGGTTGCAGACTGCTTCTACAAACATTTGTGAAAGAATGGGTCGCTCTCAGGAGCTCAGTGAATTCCAGCATGGTACCGTGATAGGATGCTACCTGTGCAACAAGTCCAGTCCTGAAATTTTTTCACTACTAAATATTCCACGGTCAGCTGTTAGTGGCTGTTGCTGCTGCCTCTCGTTGTCACTGTAAACCTGACGGCAGCTATGTGTTTGTATGTTTTTGTGTATCACTTGTCAAACTAACGTTGTGAGGACCAGATTAAGTTTCAGACTATTCAGAGTTAGGACATCTTGGCTGGTCTTAACTTTTTCACACCCCTTCAAAGAGTTGTTTTGAAGGTTAAGACTAGGTTTTATGGTTAGGGTAAGAATTAGGTTTTAGTTAGAATAAGGGTTCCAGTTAGGTAGTTAGTTAGGTAGTTGTGATAGTTAAGGTTAGCTAGGGAACACACTAATGCCGGTGAAAGTTTTCACAATGATAGCCATACAAACATGCTTTTGTGTGTGTGTGTGTGTGTGTGTGTGTGTGTGTGTGTGTGTGTGTCTGTGTGTGTGTGTTTGAAGTGTTACATCAGTTTCTTATCTTACTTAGATGCTGACCAGCTGTTTGGAAGGAGTGTTGTTCCAGCTGTGTTTTCTTCCTGGTGTGTGGGTGTGTAAGCTAAATGGGGCCTGGGAGTGGGGGTGCGGGGCACCAATAAAACGAATATAATAATAATAATAATAAAAAAAATCAACTTAGTACAAAAAAACTGGAAAAAACCAAACAAAAATACAGCAGAACGGCTGTGGTAAAATGAGTGTCATCTCAAGAAGCAATTTTGATTTAAAGAAAATAAACTGATTTATGGTTTTATAATGTAATTATTTTATCAAAGAAAAAGGGATACCAGAGAGAGCAGAGACCTAACCCACCAACAAAACATAAGATGATATTTATTTCATAGAAAATGCAATGAGTGCAACATACATTCATGGTAGTATACTATGGTGGACCAATAATGTAGTATTGACAGTAGTCCTTGAGTAGCCTTACTCATATTACTCATATATTAATGTCTTTACCTTATAATATTGTGAAAAAATATAAATATTGTTGTGCATTGGCTATGTATAAATAAAACTGAATTTGCACTGACCTTCCAGTTTCTAAGCTGTAAATTCACCTTTGCTTTCTCAAACTGCTGTGTAGTGAACTTGGCTGGTGTAATTGTGGACCTCAACTAAGTGAACATAATGAGAAAATGTAGTGAATATAATTGCACCCTGGTGAACTTGAAATGTATGTATGTATGTATATGTTGTATCAGAAAATGAACAAAGGAAATACTTTGTGTTTGAACACTGGACGTGCCTGTCGTCTATGTCTGCTATGTTTCCTCTCAGAGTGCTAGTCAGAGATAGGTGCTGCCTGTGGTTCCAAACAGTGTTATCATGTTTGTCCATAGACATCATTTTGGGTGTGTTTGATGATTAACTGGGCAGGAAGGTGGAGCTCTTCAACGCAGAGTTTTTCCTGTATGTGAATACAGTAGTTGTAGACATAAATCCATTGGATAAGGAGTAGGGTTGTTCTAGGCAAGTTTGATGGCATGATAAAAGTTATATGGAAGCTGATAAAATTTCAATCCATCATTTTTCTTAAGTTTTTATTTCTTGTGAAGTACTGCATATTTTCTTCTTTTGAGGTCTTTAAGACTTTATCAAAGGAAACAGTTGAATCTACAGTACATTCTGGAGGCTTATGGATTATTATAGTTCATAGTTGCTTGATATTACATATGTTGTCAACAAAGTCATTAACCAAAGGTCGGTCGGTCAATTCATCTATCTAGAATTTTTTTCCCCCACAAAACACTTGCTTACGATTAGATGTAGACATCTTTATAGTTAAGTATACCAAGGATCTTGGCCAGGTTTGGTTGGTATTTGGTATGGCTATTTTTAATATTTTGATGAGTAATGAATTTGGGGGCTTTTCACCCTTTCCCTAGTGTCACCATTAGGTCTGACTTGAACTTTACTTGTATAATGAAAACTGAATAAATAATCAAGAGTGTACCTGTGACAGCATCAAATGCTAGCCTTAAAGTCCTATATGTATGTTGGGAATCCCACAGGGAATCACTGAATACCTCCCAACTGCCTTCATACTATGAAAACTGTCCTAATTACAGGCTGTCAAAGTACCTGAGGGTGGGTAGAAATTTGGAGCTTTTTAAGTTGTGCAGCCAGACTTGCTACCCATGGATTCTCTCAACACATGTCGACACACTGTTGCTAGTTAACAGTCTCTTAATTCTGTATTCACATAGTTCACACAATAGTTATAGGCACTGTACGCTTTGCTGTAGACTACCTGGCATATCAAAGTGCACACTGTGACACAAACTCAGGGTATTTTGCGTAGTCCACAGCCAGATGCGACTGCCTCAGCTGCTTGCTGGTATGTGTGTGACTCCTCCAGGTCCCAGTGTGCTACTGAATAGATAAATGAGTGGCAGCTGTGCCAATCAACCCACCTGGCACTGCTCCCTGAACCACTCAGCTCCACCTCTCCCCCTGCAGCTGAGCTAAAAAACAGCCCACTGCCATAGTTGCCTTATTTTTACCAGCATTTCTGAGCCTTCATAGCTTGTATGTGCAGGAGCTGATCATATTGCATTTTAAGGGCTGAAAAACACATTTAAGATCTGTTTAAAAACTGCAAGAAGAAAATAAATTTTATACCTACCATGTTCCTGAAATCTCAGTCAAAATTATTGCCTATAAGTATTCTCAGCTAGAAGATGAACCTGGTATGAAAATGGAGGTTAAAAGAAGACTTTCATATGCTAGAACTTGTTTTGACCTACCACCTATTCCACATTTTTTAAGTTTACCCAAAAATCCCTTTTCAAGTTTTCTCCATTTGAAATACCAGAAAACAGACAAAAAATCCAAGGTTCATCCATCCATTATTTTCCTCTAATCTGAAGTTACAGTGGGTGTAGGCTAAGCAAGGTATTCCAGCCATCCACAACTGCTGACGTGGACTGGGGATTTTGTTGGGCTGTGGGAAGAGTACTTTGAGGAACTCCTAAACCTGGCCAAAACATCCTATGTGGAGGAGGCAGAGCCTAAAAATTCAGGGAAAACCTCACCAATTACACTGACAGGGGTCTCTGGAGTAGAAGCTCCCTGGTGGCAAAGTGCCAGGTTTGAAAATGGCTCTGGACTTTGTGGCCCTGTCTTGGTTGACACACCTCTTTAATATTTCGTGGACATCTGGTACAGTGCCTGTGGAGTGACAGACTGGAGTAGTGGGTCTCAAAAAGGGGGACCAAAGGGTGTGCTCCAATTATCAGGTTATTACACTGCTCAGCCTCCCAGTCCTTGATTTGTTCCAGTGTGCCGAAAAGGAAGCTCTGGCTGACCATCGAACCGTGGATCCAGGAGGAGCAATACAGATTCCATCCTGGCCGTGGAACAGTGGACCAGATTTTTACCCTTGTGGGACTTCTGAAGGGATCATGGGAGTTTGACCATCCAGTCTCCATGTGCTTTGTTTACTTGGAGAACTCTTACAAGTGGGTTCCCCAGGGGCACCTGTGGGTTGTACTGTGAGAGTATGGAGTTCTGGGTCCACTGCTATGGGCCATCAGGTCCTGTATAACCAAAGTGAGATCTCACAGTACTCAAAGCGCTTTAACAACATGCCTCATTCATCCATTCACATCCATTCATACAAGCACTTTTTTCTATGCTTTTTCTAACATTCATACACATTCATACTCCGATGGATGCATCGGAGAGCAACTTGGGGTTAGTATCTTGCCCAAGGATATTTGGCATGCAGACTGGAGCAGCCAGGGATCGAACCACCAGGTCAAGTGACCTGCTCTACCTCCTGAGCTACAGCCACACAGTCTGTGTCCGCGTCCTTGGCGCAAAGTCAAGCACGATGGTTTTGTTAGCTTCCTCAGAGCATGACTTTCAGCATGTATTGGAGCAGTTTGCAGCTGTGTGTGAAACAACTGGGATGAAAGTCAGCGCCTCCAGTCTTGAGTCTGTAGTTCTCTGCTGGAAAACGGTGGAATGCTCCCTCAGGGTTGGGGGATAGAGGCTGCCTCAACCAAGTTCAAGTATCTTTGGAACATCCAAGGTACCAATACTTTATCCTGTTACTCAATGTCGTAGACATTAAAACCATTCACCTCATACCTACAGAAAGAAATTAAAAACTTCTAAGCCTGAGGTTAAAACTGTGAAGAAGTGGACCAAGGAGTCGAAGGAGGAATTACAAGCCTGCTTTGACTGCACAGATTGGAGTGTTTTTGAAGCTGCAACCATCGACCTACACTGAACAAAAATATAAACGCAACACTTTCGGTTTTGCTCCCATTTTGCATGAGCTGAACTCAAAGATCTGAAACATACACAAAAGACCCATTACTCTTAAATATTGTTCACAAATCTGTCTAAATCTGTGTTAGTGAGCACTTCTCCTTTGCCGAGATAATCCATCCCACCTCACAGGTGTGGCATATCAAGGTGCTGATTAGACAGCATGAATGTTGCACAGGTGTGCCTTAGACTGCCCACAATAAAAGGCCACTCTGAAATGTGCAGTTTG
>VUQS01043577.1:0-10408 GCA_015108495.1 Heterochromis multidens
CCTCAGGACCTATCTGACCTCCTCCACCCGATCCTCCTCCACAGGTCTGCTCTCTGTTCCTCACACGAGCCTCCACCCTCTGAGGACAGAGCCTCCACCCTCTGAGGACAGAGCCTCCACCCTCTGGGGACAGAGCCTCCACAGCTCTGGGGACAGAGCCTCCACCCTGAGGACAGAGCCTCCACCCTCTGGGGACAGAGCCTCCACAGCTCTGGGGACAGAGCCTCCACCCTCTGAGGACAGAGCTTCCACAGCTCTGGGGACAGAGCCTCCACCCTCTGAGGACAGAGCCTCCACCCTCTGAGGACAGAGCTTCCACAGCTCTGGGGACAGAGCCTCCACCCTCTGAGGACAGAGCCTCCACCCTCTGAGGACAGAGCCTCCACCCTCTGGGGACAGAGCCTCCACAGCTCTGGGGACAGAGCCTCCACCCTCTGAGGACAGAGCCTCCACCCTCTGAGGACAGAGCCTCCACCTTCTGAGGACAGAGCCTCCACCTTCTGAGGACAGAGCCTCCACCCTCTGAGGACAGAGCTTCCACAGCTCTGGGGACAGAGCCTCCACCCTCTGAGGACAGAGCCTCCACAGCTCTGGGGACAGAGCCTCCACCCTCTGAGAGGCTGTGTCTAATGTTTTGGCTGCAGGGACTCTTCCTTATAGAAATCCGCCCTCACAGTTTCTGAGTAAATAAACGGGCTCAGCTTAAATAACTACAGCGATAAAAATCCCGTCACACCTTCTTCCACTTGTGCTGATATGAAAGCAGAGGAGCAGCAGTGTGTAGCAGCTTTTTCACACTTTATCTTTAAACGTTTCTTACAAACTGTGTTTGACTCCTCACTGACACGTTAGCTGCTAATTAGCCTGTTAGCTTCTGTCCTTGAACGCCTTAAAAACTCTCATTTTAAAGTCAGACTGAACGTAAACTCCCGGCAGCCGCAGCTCGATGACAGACGCAGACATTCAGAGTTTTAAAGTCTTCACTGAGATAAAAATAAACGCTGCTGCTGGGAGTAGTTAGCATCTCACCAGCTAACGAAGCTAATAGCGGCTAATTAGCTCGTTAGCACGGCGGCTAGCTGCGCCTGTTCACAGAGCGTATCCCTCCGCCTCGGCCCTGTCGCTCCCTCTGTGCGTGTTTTTGGGTTTAAGGTGTTTTTCTTTACCTGAGATCCTTTTAAACTCAGAAACAAGCCCGTCAGTGAGCAGCAGCTGCACAGCTATCCCGCCGCCAGCTCCTGCAGCACAATGAACCAACGACACTTCCGTTTCCCGTCACTGCCCGTCACTGTCCAATGAAAACGCGCCGCCTGGAGGTCAGGCAGGAAATTACACACACGTGATGAAGGCGGGGCTCGAGGCGTTTTGGCTTCATCTCTGAGGAGCTGTGAGCTGCTCCTGGTTTTCTGCACTCACTGGTACAAACAACATGAAGAACATATGAACAATCAGACCAAAGAGCCTAAAATACATCTGTGTGGATAATAATGTCATAATGAAGGTGAGCCAGCCTGTTAAGTATAAATCAGCCCATCAACATCATCAATAAGTATAAATATTTAAAGACTTTCACCATGTTTATGATTTGGTACGTTAACTTAAATTTTCATAAGAATAATCCCGTTTTTGTTGCATTCATGAAATTTCAAGAACTAAAGTAAACAAAATTAACTTTTTTTATTAATCCCACAAAAAATAATAAAATAATAATCCTCTGAAGCCTGTTAGAGTATTTATTACTGCTGCCAATGTAATGCTTATGTAATGCTTGAAATGAAGTTAATATGCGCAGTATTTATAGTCTCATGTTGTCCTGTTCAGACACAGGCAAATCAGTCATAAGTAGAAAAACAAGAGGTTTAACTCGCATGAATTAAATCCCCTTGGAAATTAGCTCTGTTTGGCCAGCCGTGCCATTTAACTTAATAAGCTCAAGTTTCAACAGCACAAAATGCTAAATTTAAAAAATATTAAATAGCCTAAATATTTTAAGTAGATTCCTTCATGTCAAATGTAAATACAGTCTCGTGACAGACTTTTTCTGCCTTCCTGCAGCACATCACCCTCTTTTACTCACATCTGCAAATCTCTGGACAAGCAGCTCTGCTCAGTTTGAGAGTTAATAAATATGTGAAAATGATCCGTAACGTGTTTTACAGCATCACAAACTGCAGGTTCTAACTTGTGAATGACGGGCAGGTTAGGGTTGATCTTTTTACACAGAGAAGTGTGTCTGTTCCTCTCTATCGGCCCATCAGAGCAGCTGCACCATCAGCTCCAAAGTCACAAACCGTGCATGTAGCTTTTCTTCAGAGACACCGTCACAGCAGGAGTTTCTGCAGCCTCGCTGCATAGCTGCAGTTCAACAAGCTGCACATCTCACCTCTGTAGAGAATTCTCAAGTCAACGATCAGGCAAGTGGTCGACACCCAGTATTTCTAGGATTCATTTATCTTTTAGTTAACATCGTTTTCACTCTGAAACTGCAGAGCTTAATGAAAAGCTGGAATGGTTCCAATCCTGATCATCACGCCCCAAGCAGGATCATGTCACAGGAAGTGAAAGTTTCTCACACCCTATAACACACTATAATGCTAACTAGCTGGCACTGAAAGTTATGTTTGTGCAGCAGCCAATAAAATCCAGGCCTTAAGACAATCTACATGCTCACAGGAAATGTGTTCATGTGCACAAAGTTAGTCACCTGGCAGCCGTGTTGAAAACCAAATTCAGGCTCCAGGTTACAAAGCTAAACCCAAAGTTGTCAATCGAGTGAGGGAGCGTGGGGAACCGGCATTAGTAAATATTTCAGTTTGGATGACAAACCTCTCTTTCCTTCTCAAAGTAACCATGGAAAGAGTTGAAAAATGGGCAAGACTCTGCAGTACTCCCTGGGCTGTTTCACTACAGTGAAGAAACAGGATCACATGATCTTTGTATGCTCAGCAGTAACCAGTCAAAACAAGGGTTCAAACACACAACAGTCCAGCCCAGTCAGCAGCAAGTTCTGCAAAGTCTGATCTGACTTTTCTTTCAGGATTTTTAGATATGCCTTCAAAACAAGCTCCTGCTGTCTGAGATTTATAGACAGTTAATGTTCTTACATGTAAACCAGCTGTTGTGTGCACACAATACACAATAATACATTATAATATTGCTGGTTAATGCATAATGCTGGTTAGAACTGTTTGTAAATGTTAAGATTATAGGTCTCATTAATGGATTATTTACAGCACTCCTGATGTTATGATCATGTTTGAGTGTTAGTTTAATAGCAGTGTTCTTGTAAACTTGTAAACACCAGCATCCCAACATCTTTCACAGTGTGCATCGAATAAATAACCAGGACACGACTGACGTGTCATAAAAAAAACTGAACATCGTCTCGTCAGGTTTGCATTTTAAAGCATTTAAAATGTGAATTCATCTGATTTAAAAAAGTGACACTTTTTTGAGTCCTCCACAAACAGGCACACTCTGCTCACACAGCCTGTGCACAGCAGAAACAAACAATCACATCTCCTGTCACAGATTTTAAAAAAGTATCTTTAGACACAAATGAAACTGAAGAGCAGCCGTTTGATGTCATGGAAATTTTTACTCTTTATCCTTTTTTACCCTTACAAAGCCACATCCTGCCATCCTGCATACTTCACACTACAAGGCTGCAGGAAAGACAGAGCAGAAAAACTGAAGAAAGTCTATAAAATCCTCAGGTTTAATTTAAGTGTTATCATGGGCTACATCACTGTTTTAAATGCAGGTGCAAAAACCTGCATATGAAAGTACATTTAAAGCTTTATTAACAATGAACAAGCAAAGACAGTCTTGCAGGAAGATTATAAAGTGCATGTAAGCAGCCCCCACCTCCCTCCACCCCTCTGACAGCAGCACCTGCCACAGTAAAGCCAGCAGAGGATTCATTTAGAGTGACTGTAACAGGGCAAGAACAGACTCATTTCTAACGTCAAAGCAACAGTTTAAACCAGAAGCCCACAAGCTGAAGTGCATGTTTTATTTATTTAATAATAATCATAATAATAATAATTAAATCAGGGACAGTGCTTGTTAACAGACCTCAGTATAAAAATATAAGCTGTAAAAATGCCAGAGTTTAGCTGCACTGCCTGATTTGTGTAGAACATTAGTTAAACATTTGGTAGTTTAACCCTGAAAAATGAACCAGCTTAGTTTGTGTTTGGTGGTGGAGGACATGAGAGGCACTCTAAAACTGCTGGGGAATAGTTTTTGACTCTCACATTACATGCACATGTATGTAAATACATAAACAAAGGTCCCTCTTACACCCTGGGGTGTCTGCCTGGGGCTTTGGGGTTTCTTGCATCATACATCCTGCTACTATGTGCTGGACTGTCTCTGGGGCACCTTTGCACAGTCTGTAGCTTGGGTCCTGTCGGCTGTGGTAGACCCCTGCCTCTATGGATCTGGTGCTTAGGGCCTGTTCTTGTGCTGGCATGATCAGAGCCTCTGTGCTGGCCTTTTCTAGCCACTGATAGGATTTCTTTATGCGCTCTTGTAGCAGCTCATCTCGGGGGCCATCTTCCTGATGTATTCATGGATGGTCCTCATGTCATGCTATACCATGACACTCACTCACCCTACCTCTTTTCCACAGAGCCTCAGGGTGCTGGACTGTGGCAGCTATCTCATCAATGGACCAATCCAACCATTTCTCTAATTTGTGCCTCTTCATTTCCTCCGTCTCCTTGACTGCAGGGGCAGGAGGAGCTCTAATGTTCAGGTGTGTCCTTTAGAAGTGTTTTTAGCTTCACTGTATAAAAGAGGCGTGGCCACGGCTGGAATATCCAAACCATGGAGGAAGAAGGACTCTTTAAAAAATCCATCCTTTTTATTCACGAGTTGTTTCAGTTCTTTAAAATGATCAAACTTTCTGCTCTTCACTGTTTCTGTGAGTGATTAAAAAAAGCTCTGATACCTGACACACTGAGCCATGATGTGAATTTATCTGAAAGTACATAGACAGACAGACAGATAGGTTTGATACATATACACACACACATATGTGTGTACAAACACAGGTATACATTCACACATATGCAGAAAAGTGTAACATAACAAATAATAATCAAATAAAAATCACCATTTCACAGCTACATCAATCATGCACAAGTACACTGATGACTTAAACCAGCAGAAGCTTTAATGCGTCTGAACTCAGAGAGCTCTGAAGTCTGTTCCACCTGTGAGCACACACCTGTGGATAACAGCAGAACAATGTTTTTCCCTGTTCTGTAAATCTGAAATCAAAGATAATGAATTCTAGTGAATGTGTACTGTAACCCATATTTCTCAGTGTGAAAAGTGATGATAAATAATGCATTTAAATACAAAAAATGAGCACTGTTAGGTCTGAGATCATAGATGCAGCAGCAGTTGAGTTATGATAAAACAGTTTATGGTGCAGCTGTCAAACATGTAACTGACGTCACTCTGAAGGGAGGATTTCTCAGTCTGCTGGAAACCCGTTGCCTCTCCTTCCTGTTTCTCCCTCAGCTCTTCAGCTCACATCTCTAATGAGAGGGAGGAAGATGAGAGGAGAGGAGTCGAGGATGTGCAAACTAAGAAATGAGGAATTATAAACAGAGGTCATAACAACATGTCACTGTTAGATGGACCCTGTGGCTGCTGTCTCTTATAGGTTTGCACTGCTGAACAGAAGCAGCAGTGGGTGCTGTGTTTCCTGGTTTAAAAAGCACACATGGAGGATGGACTGGCTGTGAAGGGTTAACCCTCTGAACAACCCTCTTATCTCATCTAGAAGGTTTTATTTCAGTCATGCACTTTGACATTGAGCCACCTCAGTCTCATCTCACATCCGCTTTGCTTGTTTTTTAATAAGCCACATTTCATTCTCTATTATAATTGATTTATTTATCATGCCACTCTTTTGTGTTATGTTCAGCTTCTTACTCAGTTTTTATTGTATTTTATTTAGAGTTCTACTTACTTAGCTTTGGATTTAAAAAAAAAATGATTTCTGTCATATTCTATTTTACTGATTCTCCTCTAGTTTGTTTAAAGTGGCTCTGTAGTGTAGTGGTTTGCACCTTCACCTGAGGAGACACAAATCCCTTTGGATTGCCAAATCAAACGTGTAGCTACCTGCTGTGGTGACCACTTATGAACAAGTCAGCAGCCAAAAGAAGCTTATTCTACTCTAGTTTGTTTAAGCAGTTTTCTTAATAGTTGTTACTGTTGTTGGTTTGGGGAGAAATAAAGTATATCTTAATGTATCTGTGTTACACTCATCAGCTCTGTTTGTCACAGCTCACTGATGACACGTATGGAACTGATAACATCTGGATCAGGAAACATTTAAAACAGTTTGTGTCTTTGCTCAGCAGGAGGCTGGTATGAATCCTGACTCTGTTGTCCTTTACATTTTCTGTAAATCAAAAAACTGCCACCAGCAGCAGCGGCAACAAAAAAACCCAGTACAGTCTAACTGTTAGTCCAGCAGATTTGGCCCAGTCTCCTCCATGCTCGCTCCGTCCTCCTGGTGGACCTGCTGATGAGAAACAGGGCTCATCAACAACATCTTTAGGAAAATAAAAATGTTTCTCTCTCACATCAACAACCAGGAAGAGGCTGAAGTTTAAAAGTCACCTGAGTCTTCAACCTTCAGGATGATGTTGCTCAGAAGCTCAGTTTCCTTTTCTTCGTATCCAGCGTAGCACTCATAGATTCCGGTGTCACTGGTAGTGACATTCTTCAGAATCACAGAAAAGTCTCCATCCTTCATCTGTGGATCTCTGAGCTCCACTCGGCCTCTAAAAGACACATGCTGGTAGTCTGCATGTATGCGATTCTCTCTGAGGTAGAAGAGATGAGCCTTTGACTTTAGGTCAGTTCTGCTCCACTTCAGCATGATGATAGCACCTCTGGGACTGTGACAGTCAAGCATGGCATCTTCTCCGAGTCTGACCTTTACCTCTTTTGGATCTGAACGAGCAAACAAAAACATCCAGAGAAGAGCTCGAGTCAGTTATAGAGCTTTTTAAAAGAACTTTAATTTGAAGGAGTGGTGCTCCTGGTGACTAATTTACTAGTTGATAAAGTGGTAGAAAAACAATCTGACTAGTTGATGAATCTAAACAGAAGTCTAGTCTAATTCACACATGGAGAAAAATAGTACTTAGAGAGCATCTAAATCCTAAAGAGAAAATAAATAATAACTTTAACATAATTAGTGTGAGAAGGCACACACACGCTTTCTTATACAGATGAATCAATTATGCTCTATACACTTTGTGATCACAGTGAACTCCTCCTCCTCCTCCATGTTGTTCTGCAGCTGGTAGTCCTCGTTCTGCATGGTGTAGCGGCTCATGAAGCAGTCCTCCACCTGCTTGAAGGTTCTGGTTTGAGTGACCTTTCAGAACAGAACCAGGACTACCATCACCAGCTGCAATCCAACATGAAGCAGGTGGAGTCTGAGGCAGCGGATGAATAGTCCGTTTTTCTCAGGAAGTTTCCTAACTCACTTCTCTAAGTGCTAAGAGAAGGAGTGTTGATGCTTCCTTTATTATCTCCTTTAGCAGAGGATACACTGAAGCATCCTTTATGAAAGGAACTGAGATAATTCCATCCCACAATTCATAGCGACGCACCATCAGACCATTCATAAAAACAATCAGCCTGACTGACAGTGACTCAGGTCAAAGAAATGTCCATTAACAGTGTTTTTCCATTTCCAACCAGCTGATATGTTTTGAACCGTCAACAACAGGCGCTTGAAACCAAAGCTAAACTCTGAACATCACGCTGCTTCTGATCATTACATCTGATCTAATCTGCTTCTTACTACTTGTTGCCTTATGTGAAAGAACACAGGCTGTTATCTAAAAAGATCTATAAGTAAAAACTCAAAGTGAATTAAGGTATGATTAAGGTATAGAGTTGTCAATAACCTCAGCTCACTTTATTCTTCAGCGAATGTGTCGCCAAGCGGGGAAAATCAATTATATATAATATAAACAACAATGAAGTCATTTATCTACATGTGAATTTGCACTGTGAATTTATTGTTCATTTGTTATCACTTTTTTTACTCTTGCTACAGTGTTTTATTTGTTTTATTTTATTCTTCTAATCAGCAAAAATATCATATAAAAAATTCCTGTATGGAAAATTTCCTTCAGGAGAAAGTCCAAGAAGGACGTCCAGCAGATGTGATGCTACACTGACATGATTTTTATTTTGAAACTATTCTCCATGTTGAGCAGCAGCTGGTGGTTGTTTAGTGAGGAAACTGATGAAGACACTGGACAGGCTGCACCACATGTTTATAACGGAAGGCAGAGAGGTGACTGTTATAACCAACCAGACAAGAAAGCTCACCGTGAAACAAAAGAGGAACAGTTTACATTAGACAGACCTTAAACCTCTAGTCTACGTACATAGTAGACGTTGTGTGGCTCTTTACTGACCGAATAAAATGTCAATCAAATGTTGCTGGCTAAAAACAAAAACAACAACAACAAAACAGCTGTTATGGGAAACAGTGTCAACATCTGTCCATTTGTGGTGCCGTTTTGTGGTATCCTACCAAACATGTTTCTTTATTTCTTTAATACGATGGTTTACATTTTGTATGGCTGTGAAATGGTTGTGATCAGACAGCCACACAACGTTCACTCTAGATACACAAACTAGTACCCAGCAAACATCTGGATGTTAAATAACCGTCTACTGACTGTCTTTCCATGATGTTTAGTCTTGGTTGAAAAATAGTTCCAAAATGAAAATTACTGAAAGTTACTTGATTTAGAGAAGAGTATGAACGTCAAGAAAAAAAAAAAAAGACCTTAGGGGAACTTGAATTTTGGGCCTGTAGCTCAAAAAAACACAATCACAAGATTTATAACCCTAACACTGGGGACAGAGAGGCAATGGCTACAACAGACCACACTCATTAAGTTCACCATGCAACAAATACGACAATATAGGTTTACATAAATCTAAATGACCTAAAACTGTCGTGTAAAGAAATAGGAAGTCAGCCATTTTGTACGATGTACGAAGCATCCCATCAAAATGATATTCACCCACACGCAGCTTACCTTCAGAGGAAAGGAGGGATAGCAAACATATCATGAGGCAGAGTTGTCTAGTTGCCTCTGACATCTTTTCTTTTCTATTTCAAAGCTGGTTTGCAAGCCCAAGTTCACTTCCTGATACACCGCACTATGATGCATGCTACGACACACATACACCCAACCAACAGAGAATCATGTCCGTGTAGCAGCTTCCGATGAGCCAATGTGGTTACAACTTAATGCGACGTGACAACAAAGATACATTTTAGGGTTCCATGTAGTTGGAAAAATATAAGTTCTTGACAAATTTAGTCCTAGTTGAACTGGTATCTGTTCTTTGACAGTTTATAGGAAATTCTTTTAGTTTTCTTCAGCATGTAAGCTGAGGTTAGAGTCCTTGGCTGCTTAAACTTCCCCTGCAAATTAGGTAGAGAAGCGAGATACTGAAGCCTGGAGCTGAGGGTTAAAACGAGGAGGTGGATCTGATGTAGAAAGAGCTGTGTTGTCTTTCTGTTAAGAAAAGATTCCTCTGTGATTCTCAGAAGGATAACTTAACCTGAATTATTGTGTTTAGAGAAAAGACCAGGGCAGGAACTTTGGAACTTTCCTTTATTCTTAATGTGTAACCAGGGCAGGTTTCTAATGGTGGAACAGCCACCCTTGTACAGGGAATTGTAGACATAACAGCTAGAAGGGCACTAAATGTACAAAACATGACAACAAATTAGTCTATGAACAAACAACAGTCACCGTGTGGTTTCCCGCCAATAAGTTTCAGTATGAAACAAATGCAACAAGTATTAGGGTTAGAGCAGAAAAGTAAGAAGAGTATGAATAGAAAAAATAACAGAAACCAGAATTAGATAAATAAGAATAAAATATGCTGTGTAAAAATTCACCTACTACACATGTAGATTAGGAATGAAACGACTCTGGAGGTTCTTGTGTGCATCTAGGAAAGCTTTCAGGGAGCTAAAAGGTTAAAATGATTGTTTAAAGAATATCATACTGACAAATCCAGTACACAATTCATAATTATAGTGGATGCACCTGTTTTCTCATCAGCCTGATTTAATGATTCAGTGGGGAAGACATGTTCACATGATTTCTAGGCTGAAATTCCACTCATCACTTGAGATATATCTCACATTTATGTTTCCTCCTACTATCACCCAGACTGCTAGCCTACAGAAGACAGAAGTAAGGTTAGTTTTTGAGTTAATTCTAATTAACATGGTTGATCTCCATTAGTTGCCATTATTTTCCACGTGTAAAGGCTGGTAGTGAGAACATTTATCATTTCAGTTATTTCCTTACTTACAGTGTGG
>VUQS01043580.1:0-23382 GCA_015108495.1 Heterochromis multidens
AGAGACTGAGATTACCCAAATGCACCACTGAACGACACAGGAAATCATTCCTGCCTGTGGCTCTCTCTGTGCAACTCCTCCATCTAAGCACAAGTATACACTGCAACAACTGTACACCCTTAACATAATAAAGGCAGTATGATAAGAGGGAACCTCAATCCACTATTCTGTAATATATTAGGATATGTATATATTGAGTTATTGTATATTAGAGCTATTGTAATATTTGTAAAATTAGAGTTATTGTAATATTTATATTGTAATATATTGTACTATTTAATATTGGTATCTTAACCTGTTAATAATTCACTCTTTCTTTCTTACGATCCTGGAGCAACTGTGACCACGCAATTTCCTCAGGGATTAATAAAGTATTCTGATTCTGATTCTGATTCTAATGGAGCTTGAGAGGTTCTGCAAAGACGAATGAGAGAAACTGCTCAAAAATAGGTGTGCCAAGCAAACTTTTTTCGCTTTGTCATTATGGGGTATTGTGTGTAGAATTTTGAGGTGAAAAATGAATTTAATCCATTTTGGAATAAGGCTGTAACATGACAAAATGTGAAACAAGTGAAGTGCTGTAAATACTTTCTGGATGCACTGTAAAATAGATAAAATACATGGAAGAGAAAGGAAGACTTTTTCATAATTATGTAAAGCATAAGTTTGCATAATCAACAACAAAATTTCCATCACAAATTACACGGCCTATAAATTGCCAAAAAATACACAAATTGCTGATTTCCTATTAATAAATCTCCTTTGTCCTTTTCATTTTTTTCTTAGTTTTGACAGCATGGTGGCTCAGTGGTTGGAACTGCATGATCCTAAACCTGGAAAGGGCCATTCTGTGTAAATTTTGCATGCTCTCCCATCCCTCTGGGAGGTCTAAGATATCTAAGATAACTTTTTAGGTCAGTGTTACCTGTCATGACTCAGGAAACTCTCTCAAAAGATACTCTAAGTTAAGACATCTATTTCCCGCTTTACAAAATAGAAAAAATCATAGTGGAACACTATCAGTCATGGCCTGGCCTCCCGAGAGCCCGGACCTCAACATTGTTAAACCTCCTCAACATGACTGAAGCACTTCAATTATTATTGAAGCATTATTGAAGTGGGATCATCTTAAGATAATGGAACAAAAGATAGCAAACATTCAAAGAAGAGCTTTGAATGTCCTTCAAGAAGCCTGGAGAACTATTCCTAAAGTTTACTTAAAGACACTACAAGAAAGCTTGCCTTAAAGAGTTCAGACTGGGTTGAATAATAAAGGTGGTCATACCAAATATCGACTTTCAAGCTTGTTAGAAATGTACAAACTTTTTTTTTTTTACTTATATACTGTATTTCCATTTATGTTTGCATATGCTTTAATAAATCGCTGCACCTATTTTCCATTTTCCAAGCAAAATATAAATAAATGAGTGGTGGTTCAAGACTTTTGCATAGTACTGTTATTAAAGTACTGTTATTAAAAATTTCAATATAAAACCTCATATAACACAAAACGCAGCACATATATTATTTTCTGTGCAGGATTTCTATTTTAATGGAGTATTTTAATAATGTAGTAGGAGTACTATTACTAAAATAAACGATGTAAGTACTCTCTCCTCAAATGTTAACTATTTCAGTTTTGTCCACCCTGTTTAAAGGGAAATGTTAGAAACATCTTAAATACTAATGCAAGAATTTATGGAAGGGACTGCTCAGTTTTAGCTAGGTTTACCTAATAAACTGGCAGCTGACTATACATGGGTACAATCCTTGCTCCATATGTGCCATCTAAATTTCTTAAATATATAATCTACAGCAAACAAATTGGGCAAACTTTAAATTTTTTGCAGGAATTTTTGATAGAGTTAGATGGTAGTCGTCTAACTGGTCCTGGGAGGGCACTTCGAGAAGTAAGCTTCTACAGCTGTCAGGACAGGTGCACTGAGATCTTTGACTGACAGCTGAGCATGTCAGGGCATAGACAAACAGGCCCTTCTCCCAGATTAACTTTCAAGCCAAAGAGATTGATCTGCGCCAGTGACTGCCAAGGCCTGCGTGTGGGTATTGTAAAAAGAGATTGGATCTATTCTTTCAAGGAAAGAGCTCCCGGGGTTGTGAGAGAAAGAGCATGATAAAAGAAATATGGCAGTTTTATTAAATCACTTACAATCACTGCCTGGAATGTGTTCAGACACACACACACACACATACACACACACACACACACACACACCCAGACACATATATAGAATCACACATTTTGTCAGGGTCAGCCCATTTTCAGTTTATTCAGAAGACAGTTGTCTTTAAAGTTTAAAAACCTCAAGGAAGTTATACAACTCAGTTGAAAAAGTTCTGAAGCACAATATGAATTAAGTGTAACAAACATCACTGTCTTTCTTATATTGACATTCTTTCAAAAAATATTATTGTTTTCTTTTTTATCCTTATGTAAGTTTAAAATTGAATAAAAACATCAGATGCTATCTAGTAGTATTTCTTATAGACAAAAAGAATTTTCTTATATATGTCCCCTAAAAGTAAAGTCTTTCACTGTTAGTGTTTTTAGTGCTGTCAGTTGGCTCTTTGTTTTTCAAGTAATGAATTGTAATGCAGCTGAATTAATCTAGTGTAATGCCAGCTGTGACCTTTCACACTAACTGCACTCAAAGCGCTTTTATACTACAAGCCACACTGACTGATTCCCACACAAATTCATGCAATTTATTCTATACACTTTATCTTACTCTCTCTCTCTTTCTCTCTCTCTCTCTCTCGCTCTCTCTGTCACACACACACACACACAAACACACAAATGGATCCTTTGGGGGCAATTTGGGGAAAGATTCACATGCAGACTCAGACTCAGTCAGGGATCAAACCTCTGACTTTCTGGTACACAACCTGCTCTAGAACTACAGCCACTCCATTAGCATGGCTTAGATTAGCATCACAGAGTAAACTCTCACTTTGAAGCCTTTTTTGTTAGCATTGCAGCCACCGCCATCTTGGATTCATGAAGCCAGCAGTGACCATTGATGGTAGTGTGGAGTGTTCAAGCATGATTAGCAAGGTACAGACTGGGTGCATCACAAAGACACAGATACCTGCTGATAAGTAGGCTACTAAAAAATGTACAGATAAAATAGTAAAATTTCACTCAACAAAAGTGAGTAAGCCCTTCTTGAATGGTCTGTTAGTACAGTTAACCACACATCAAGACATGTTAACTGTCGGATAATTGCATTCCAAAACCACAAAGATGTTCAAGGGGTCTAGATGCGTTGCTTTAATTTGCTGAGGAAGCCAAGCAAATAGCTATCTATAACTGACCTGTCAAAGTGGCCACACCCCTAATGCAAACTTTTAACTCTCAGTAAAATTTAAACAAGTGAACTACTTAAAAACATGATGTAAATATTATAATGTATAATATAGTTATTATAAAGGGGTTAATTACCTATAGAGATCAAATCTGTTATTTGTACCAGGTTGTACACATGCTTTTTGATGCTGTAAAGTTGAACATTTTAACATAGGAGTCAATAAAGATTGACTTGCTTTTGGAGACAGCCTCAAGTGGCCATTTGAGGAACTGCAGTTTTGACACTAGTGATGTGCAGTATGAGAAAATTTGGTATCAATCTGATACCAAAGAAATACAGGGCTGGTATCACCGATACCAAGTACCAAAACTGATACTTTTAACTTATGAAGACAGCGTAGGGGAGAACAGTGTGTCATATTTTATGAGGTGAATGCATCATCAGTGTGCTAAATCTGAATATATTTTAATGACCACTAAATGACTGTTATTTTTTCTTTCCACTGTTAACGAGTTAAAACAACACACCTTTCACAGTTACCGCAAAGTGGTTATTGTATTCAGATATTTTCATTGTTCATGCTTGAGGTATATTTTTCTAGTTTCAATAAAATACATTTTAATGTGCCCAATATAATATTTGAATGTCTCAATATAGTCTATAGGTAATCAGTCTGCTAAACAACTATGCTGACCAATTACACGTAAAATTAAATTACTAACATTAACTAATGCTGAAGATCTGATATGAGTCATGACTAAAATATTGCTTTCACCACTGCATAAGCTACCTGGATTTTCTTTGCCTCTCTGAAAGGAATCTGCCAGTGATCTCTGTCTCTGTACTGGGAGCCTTCCCACAGTGTTTTCATTTACAGATGTTAAATATCTTTACAGGATACTCCTCTTTCTCTCTGACATCATGCTGTCACTCCTTGAGACTGCATGTCTGAGTCATGTGATGGCATGACAATAAAACACAGCAGCGTAGGGGAGGATGAGGAGCAAAGTGTGCACACAAGTTGTGAGAGGAGCGGTGTTTACACAGACATGTCTACTATTTGATGAAACAGGAGCAATGTACTGAACATAGATGAGAGAAACTGAAACTAAAGTATTGATACTAACTTGCTAGTACTGATCCGATACCAATGCCAACGTTGGTGCTGATACTGTCAATATTTGGATCGATCCACCCACCCTTATTTGACACTTCTACATTGACTCTATTTTTCAGCCGTAGAGATTGCAACCTGATTAGCACAGACTGAAGTTAGGGGGCAGCAGCCAGGTTCACGTTCTCTTGAGTTTAATAAAAAGGTCACAAATTAACTGATATCTTTATATATGTTTAATCCATACACAAACAAAATAGTAAACACAGTATGTGTATGTGTTTTAGGTATATTTTTTTTTAAACCAATGCAGATTAGCTCCAGTGTTTACAGTGTTTGTGCCAAGTTAGCTTCCATCATACTTTATGCATAGTATAATTTTTATTCATCTAACTTTGGGCAAGAAAGCAAAAAAAAGTTTATTTTCCAAAATGTGAATTATCCCATATCGTTATCAATATTATTAACTGTCATGAATGCAACAGATGATCACCTGACGGTGACCTGCAATAAGCTACAATAAGTGTGACTGCACCCTGTCAGCTTTATTGTCTCTGACATTAAAAGACTAATGGCATCATCTTCATTATACTCAGCTACTGCAGAAGGTTAGGTGGGACAGATTTTCTCAGCCTGCTCTGCATCAGGACAGACTAAAGACGGGTGTGAATGTGTACATCAGCTGTTTCTAAAAGCTGTCACTCAGCAACTATCACCAGGATGCTGTATAAATGTAATAGACTCAAAAACCACAATCAACATGTGCCATTTAGTGACCGTATCTAGTACCTGCTGCAAGTTTTAGCAAAAACTGACTTGTTCTGACTTTCTCATTATTTAATGGGCTAAAATTAAATCAATTAGGCATTCATGAGAGATTCACATGTATTCCCCAGGCAAATGAATTAATTATGTTCTGTAAATGAGGCATGAGTGACCTTTAAAAGGGAACTATTCATAGTTCAGTTTCCACAATTGCGTCTATGGTTGAGCTAACCTATTATGCACTTTGTGGAGTATCTAATAGAGCATACGAAATCAGAACATTTCAGATAGCATCAGGTGACAACACAATCTGCAAGATTGACCTAATTACTGTCCCAGCATGTTAAAAATAGGACTATACTATATAGTAGCTGATATAGTGTAAGTTGTTGCATCCATACTGGAGGCTTTGAGCTGTTAGCCAAAAGAAAGGGTATGTTTGACTGGCAGCAGACCATTTCACCCCTGATATGCCTTGCATCTTCATTTTTGTTTTCTTTAAACAGGAAGTGTAACTCTTGAGATTAAAAAAAGCAATGTGTTTTGCAAGAGTGACCTGTACCTAGACCTCCCGGAGCTCCTGGAGAAAACTCCTAGGACCCTCTTGATGTGAGGCAACAGTGTTAACCACTGAGCCACTGGGATAACTATTTAAGCTGGGGAGGTACTTCCCATTTTTAACTTCAGTTGAAACTTCAGGCAAAATAAAAGTGGGAGAATAATGGCTAATAGCCTACCTCCACCAACATTCTCCCACACCACTTTGTTTTATCATGGTAAACAGGAAATGGTCAGCACATACCACATTCAACCTAAGCTCTACTCCAAAGCATTTTAAGAAGTTTGTCATTTACCTATTCAGCCACACAGTCACACTTCAATGGTCGTGTGAGGTGATCACCCATTCTACCAGCTGAGCCACAGCTGCTTCATCCCATTTTTACATTTGCATGATTGTGCTTCCCTTGAGATTTGACTGAATCATCCTTACCATCACAAAGACTTGTTAAAAAATGCATCCTTGTGAAATGCTTGCTAAAATATGACATGAGTGAAAGCAGATTTAAAAGTGTCTTATCAATGTTCAGATGAGTCATTGTAATGCACTGTTAAACAATCAAGGAAACTTGGTAGGTAGGTAGACCTATACTAATAAAGATTAATTATTTGTCTAGATTCTTAATTCAGTGTCTTCTTTATGTATTATGTACCCACAGTGATATACTGCCTACAGAAATTTTGAGAAAATTCTTCATAGATGTTTTCTTTTGTATGACCCGTAGGTGAGGCCAAACAACCCTTCACTTTCAGAGATTTTTCATAATCAACAGGCCAAGAGTAGCACTTGAAGGTAAGCCTTCCAGATCCATCTTTCTCAGTCATCTTCTATTACCCCTGGGGTCAATACCTCTGCCTTTTGGAGGCAACAACAAAGTTTTTCACCCCCAGGAGTAACAGCATGGAGCTGAGGTGCTGTGCAGAAGCTAATGAATGTATTTGTCATATCTCTAATGGCTCACTACATCACTACGGCACCTTGGCTTGAGATTTATGGTAATCATGGCTGCAGAGAAGCAAACGCATTCTGTCTCAGGATTTTGAGTTTCTGTGTACCGAGCTGAGCTGATGAGACACCTTGGGAGAACATTAAACTGATAGCACCAAAGTGTTTCCTGAGCCAAACTTGTGAAAATGTTGACAGTGTGCCACAGTAAATGATAGCCTAAACACACAGAGTTTTGAAATTGGTATTCACATCAGCAAGAGTGCAAGAATGGCAAACTAATGATGAGCCAACTCTACTATTGATTAAAGCTGGCTTATTTTTTGTCCCTGAGGATGACACAAGCCCACACACCCAGACCAACAATATCTCGCTTGCTGACAAGATGCCTTTAACGATACCAACTCCAGAAACTTCTTTCTTACTGTCCCTTTTCGCCTAACAAACCCAAACCATCAGCAGAACTTCATATTTTTCCATCAGTCCCATGAGTCCTAAGTGACTTCACTTTGAGACTATATTTTTTAATCTAAAGTGTGCACTCTAAATGCAAATGCCCTAGTGTTTTGGATTTTTGTGAGAGAAGGGCACACCTAAAGAAGACAACAAACTTAAGTGTTAACAAAAAATATGTTAAGACAGATTAAGAATAATTAAAGTAATTTGCAAATGTATATTTTTCACAGCTAAGGGACTCCAGTCAGACAGTTGAAGTTCAAACAACAGAAGTTTGATTTGTATGTTTTGGGAGTTTCATGAATATATTTTATGTAGCATGAAAAATAGTGTGGGGGGTTGGGGGTTGGGGGGGTAGAGAGAAATATTTGCTCAAGATCTCTCAAGAGCGGCTCCTGCAGCTTCTATTGAGACAAAAACACACATATAGGCAAGAAGATGCAGGCTGGCTGCACAGTGCTGATGCACTTTAAAAGCACACTTGATCAGCAATTCCTTCTATGAGCCCACACATCCCTCAGACTTCAAAAGACACCTCCTGAAGGTTCGGGGCAGAACTGAGCCGATAACAGTGGGATGCCTCAGAAGAAAAACTTTACTTTGTTGACATAAGACATTGGCTGGATATTTTCATAATATTATTGCCCTTGTGTGGTTGATTACAGGTCACAGTTTTGACAAAAGGATCTTCAAAAACAATGTAAAACTTTCATAGCAGTCACCGAGTTCTCAGAAATATATTACAGAGTCCTTATCACCTGCTTAATCTGGGAATATATCTCCACCCAAACCTTTGATTCGGTCAGTACAGTTACAGATTGATTATCAACAAATGACTGATGAGTCCTGCCTTCTTGGGGAAAACTCCATGATTAGGCTAATTTAGGAAACAGCTGAGCCTTTGCTCAGCACAGACTGTATTGATGAATGTGTTCTCCCTCACTTGTCTGATTCTAGTCCCATACACTGGAGGTGAAATGGATTACTGTAAAGGCTGATTTATGTGTTGCTTTCTTTATCTAACTGAATAATTGAAGCCTGTTTTATGACAGATGCCAATTATAAAGTACCTGATACTTCATCCTTAGTAACACAGATGCCAGCAACTTCTTGTTATGTTCTGGCTACTTTAAATTCTGTGTCCCAAAGCAAGAATTACCATAAAGAACTTTACTTCATGAAGATTTTTTTTTTCTCATTACAGAAACACTGTGATAATATTTTGGTCACATAAAAGATTTGACAACAATCAGTTACAATTTAACAACTTAGTGAGCAATGTTATCATTTATTTGGAGTTGTCTTTCTGGCCACTGAGTGAATATAAGTCTATTCACTCTATTTTAGATCTTTTTTTCATCTCTACCATCTCCCCATTATGTCTGCCAAGCAGTTACTGACTGTGCAATCTAGGAACCAATCGGCTGATTTCTGAACACAAGGGCTTATTTTTCAGGGCTTCTGGTGTAGCAGATAATGGATATCCAGTTTAGTGGTTATGAAAATGTCAGCTATAGCAGCTTTAAATTTCAGATGAAGAATCAGTCAAAATGCAATAACTGAAAAAAGCTAGATTGGTAGTTACATTGGACCTTGCTTATAGAAGTTAAAGTTCTTTACATGGATGAACACTGAGTTAAGTTGAATTGTTGAATTAAAATTGAATTGTTCAATTAAAATTAAACCCTGAATAGTTGAGGTAAAAGCACTGAAAAAAATGTAAATAAACTGAAAGATGTCAGTTAAAGATAGATATCAGCTAGATTACCATGATGACAACGATAATCATTCAGTATAAGGAATGAAGGCAATGAAACTGCCATTAGATCTGTAAATGCTGACAATCATTGAGTTTGTAAGGCAGATGAAAACTGTTGAAATGTCAAGCTGTGGAGTAAATTATATACACAGCTGAAATGTCGGTGAGCAAACAATTTACTGTAAAATCCACACATGCAATACCTGACATTTTATCCACTTATTTTAGGTACAGATGGTCAACCAAGTGTTGCAACACTATATCTGTTATGTATGCAAATTCTGCATACCACACAAGGAAGAAGAAGGTGGAAAAGGGAAAAAAAAAGGAAAAGAAACTCTGCAGAACTGAGTGAACATACTTCATACAACTCCAAGGTTGCAAAATGTTTTAATGTAGTTTTTGTTTTTCATACTTTTTATCTGTCTTATAGTAACATCAGAGCATTGTGCTGCTCAACACTTACAGATAGAGTTACTGTCATACACTATATTGCCAAAAGTATTTGCTCCCCTGCCTTCACATGGATATGAACTTGAGTGACATCCCATTCTTAATCCATAGGGTTTAATACAATGTTGGTCCATCCTTTGCAGCTTCAACTGCTTCAACTCTTCTGGGAAGGCTTTCCACAAGGTTTAGGAGTGTGTTTATGGGAATTTTTGACCATTCTTCCAGAAATGCATATATGAGGTCAGACACTGATGTTGGACAAGAAGGCCTGGCTCACAGTCTTCACTCTAATTCATCCCAAAGATGTTCTATCAGGTTGAGCTCAGGACTCTGTGCAGGCCAGTCAAGTTCTTCCACACCAAACTCATTCATCCATGTCTTTATGGGCCTTGCTTTGTGGACTGGTGTGCAGCCATGTTGGAACATGAAGGGGCCATCCCCAAACTGTTCCCACAAAGTTGGGAGCATGAAATTGTCCAAAATGTCTTTGTATGCTGAAGCATTAAGAGTAGCTGTAGCTCTACATGTGGGAGGCTGTGAATCAGGTGGTAGAGTAGTTTGTCTACCAATCAGAAGGTCAGTGGATTAATCCCTGAGTCCTACAGTGCCAAAGTATCCTTGGGTGAGATACTGAACCTCCAGTTGCCCCCATTGCCTCCATGTGAGTGTGTGTGTGAATGTTAGAAAGTGCTTAGGCATAGATAAAAGTGCTTTATGAATGTGTGTGGAATTAGGTGAATACAGATTTGTAGTAGAAGTGTGGAATTCGAGTAGAAAGTTGGTATATAAGTACCAGTCCAATATCTAGCTCTCCTTTTTCCATTCGTAACTCTCTCACATAATAAACATAATGCTCATCACTTCAGTACACAATTTTCCTCAGCTTAACCTCAGACAGAAGCTTTCTCTTTCATCCAGAAGTTTATTCACTCCCCACTCTGAACACAGATACACCACTAACCTTCTCTGAGTCCATCCTTCAACTATGCTCCCAATTAAACTTGTGACCCAAAATATCTGCTGCTCTGACCCACAACTTTAAAAAGAAAAGAAAAGAAAAGAAAAAAATAAAATAGTATTAAACTCATAAGGACCCCTTGTCAACTCATCATGTCTCACTGCATGCATGAGTTGAGCTAAGCTTTGCATGCAAATTACACGTCATCAATTAATCACTAAAATTTGCACACTAAAACAATTTAAACGCATCCAGAAGAGATTTTAAACACTGAGTCCTGCACCTTCCATAATTCAACTGGCTACTGTAGCACATTTGTAAATAACCATTTCATTTCAGGTCCACAACACCAGCATGTAACAATGGCTTCTTTTGTCCATGCTCAACATGAGATTACTCTTAACTTTCTCAGGCTATCCACTGAAGTGGTAAAGCTCCCTAGGAGCCACAGCAGATATAATACTCATATTTCCACAGGCTGAATGAAAACCCCTGTGACCAGTTAACTAAAATTTCAAATTGTTGTTGAGCCCCTTTTCATTTAAAGTGTGTGGGCGCTCCTGATTGCATCACATCACAGACTACTTGAACATCTAAAGATGTCATTTCTACATGTTTTAATGATGCTGTTAGTTATGTTCATGATGGTAAGTTCATCATTGTGTATTTGTCTGACACCCAAGGATTCGCAGAAATCAATATCAGATAGTAAGCATTGTCAGATTTGTTTAAATTGTACATTTACTACAAAGGGGAACTCAGGGTGTTTCACAAGAATCTTTATCTTTGTTGCAGACAAGCTTTTGTGGCTGCAGCTGCACATGTACAACAATTTGCAAGAAAATCTGATAATTAGATGTAAGCATCATATGGATTGAGAGGGTTCGTATTATGACAATAACAGAAAACCCTTTTTCAGGGGCTTGCAGCTATTGACCATCAAAATAAAATTTTAGGCAATTAGCTGACAGACTTAATGAAAAAGACCAATTGAAACAAGCATCAAGAAGTTTGAATTTAACAACAGTTCCAGTCGAGTAATTTTCTTTCCACAAGATCAGAGAAAAGGCATTTAATGAAAGAACAGCTATGGCATGACCTGATGGTTGATTTGATCACAAAAGAAGGATTTCATATACATAACATGTTTAGTTTCTTGCAACTGAGTATTATGCTCCCACTTCAATATGCTGCAGAGGAAAATGTTTGTTACTACACTGCATGCATTTGATTAAAACTGGCTGCTTTACAGAAACATGTTTTTGTTAAACAGGGGTTATACTACCCATCATAACAGAAAGAGGCCCTGGCAGATTGGCGACCTGGCCAGGGTGTACCCTACCTCTTGCCCTGTGACAGCTGGGATAAGCTCCAGCCACACCCCTCTGCGACCCTCTAGAAGAAAATGGATAGATTTAACCATTTACATGTCAATCAGCATTAGCTATATTGTTTTTAAGTATGTCTCTGATTATTCACCAAATAAGAGCCCACTTAAGTATATTTTATATGCTGACAGTTATTATGTTATCATAAGCAAATTAATTTAGAAATAAATTAAGAAGTAAAAAATCCTGCCTTGTTTGAAAGCACACAATGTCGTTGACTTTCTATTGTATTTGGTCACCACCTCACTGCTAGCAGTGTTGGGGTCGTTACTCAAAGAAAGTAATGTATTACGCATTACTCATGACTTTTCTTAAAAGTAATACAGCACACTACCTAATGACTCCCCGAAGAAAGTAATTTGTTACACTACGTGTTTACTTTTGCTTTACTCCATAACATGACTTGAAATGCCTTGTTACATAATTACCAGTTAACATGATAAACCTTGAAGATCAGGCTCAGGCTGCTGGGCTGGAGGTCGGCTACACTCAGCTTTAATATCACTCTAGGTTCTTCACTAGCTTTGTGTTTGCTGTCTGTGCAGACGTTTGCAAAGAGTCAATGTTGTGTTACCAGTTGTGCAGGAAGAAAAAGAGTGTTTCTTTTTCTTTCTATTAGCAGATAACTGAAGAACCTTTATAACACAAGTATTGACATAAAAACTGTTTTGTGATTACTGAATTTAGTAACTTGCAACTCATTAGTAATTTGTTCTATTACAGTGTTATTGAAAAAATGTAATATAAGTAATACATTTCTTCAGAACACCACCACACCACACTGACTGCTAGTCACTTCCTGTGTGGCTGCCCTTATAAAATAAGAGACATGGCAATCATAGAATCCTTAAACAAAATATGTTGAAGAATTCTGCACCAGCAAATTATGGTGGCAGAAGTATAACTGAAGGACTAAGCTTTTAATCTTTTAAAACCTTAAAAATCAATTTGGGGCAAAATCAGCAAACTTTTTAGTGTATTTTTTAATCCAATTTCTTTCATGGTGACAATTGGATTTAAGGTTAATTTAGATAATTCTTTAAAATAACTACCCAAAAAGTAGCCACAAGGTATTTTAAGATAACTGCAGTGGCAAAACTTGCTTCTAAAAGGACTAAGCTTAACATAATGGAAACCAAAAGATTAGCCAGCCTGTCTTTCATTTATACACTGTAAATACCAACATATATAAATATTGTAAAATAACATAAGTTATTTGTTAGGTCAAAGACTACCACAACAGAAATGTAAATGTAAAACATAAATAAATAAATAAGAAAAATAAAAGGTTTAAAAATGTGAAAGTTTTAAGCTATGCTAAACTAGTTGCCAAGACTATCGATTCTCCAACATAGAATTTCAAAGACACATTCTATTTTACAAACAGAAATGTTGAATCATATTAAAAATGGACAACAAATCAAAAAATTTTGATTCATTATACCACAAATGTCTGCTAAGGTTACCAAACTTTTGATTGCTATTTGTTGTTTCATTGACTTTCCCTCTTCTGTACTTAAAATAACCTGACATTGCCAAGTTTGGCCACTATGGCTGCTGAATAGCACAATGTGACTAAGTTTACAGACTTAATATTTTTGGCCTTGAGTCACACAGTCTAAAAAAAAATAAAATAAAAAAATAAAATTTGATACGCTTCATTTATCCATACTGTTATGATCATGAATATTTGTATATTCAAAATGTGGTTTCTTGATTCTATTGCATTGAAGACAATCAAATGTTCTTTAAGTTGGCCTCATTCAGTATTCAGCAGCATAAATGTACAGTGCATCCGGAAAGTATTCACAGCACTTCACTTGTTCCACATTTTGTCATGTTACAGCCTTATTCCAAAATGGAAATAAGTTCATTCATTTTTCACCTCAAAATTCTACAAACAATACCTCATAATGACAAAATGAAAAATGTTTGCTTGAAATTCTTGCAAATTTATTAAAACTAAAAAACCAACATATAACATATACATATTACTAATACTTTGTTGAAGCACCTTTGGCAGCAATTACAGCCAGAAATCCATTTTGGAATAAGACAAAACATGGAACAAGTGAAGCGTTGTGAATACTTTCTGGATGCACTATACGACTTGCTCTCCCAAATCATGCAACTCATCAGCTTCATCCAGACGAACATATGGGCAGAGAGGAGTATCAGATCCCCACCAGAGAATTCATTAGCAGCCTTGAATTGCACAGTGCCATCATCCTTCTGTTTCTCTGAGGTAACCAATGGAATTCAGACTGGTGGGCGGCCTGAGGCAATGACACCACCACTTGCTGCAGGAGAACAGTAATTGGACTGTGTGTCAGATAAGTCCAGGTTGTGACAAGCCACTCAGCACAGTGTCGCCTTGGCCCCAATGCAAAGCTGTCTCACAGCCACTGATTCAACTGATCTGTGTAGCTGCTTCCTTAGCTTTAGAATGGAGGTCAGTGGAGTCACTGTAGGTCAGCAGTGTGAAAAGCCTTTCAGCTCCTCTTTTTAAGCAGTCCACTATAACACTAAGGAGCTTTAAAAGAAGCATGGGAAGGCTGAAATATTTAATAAAAAATACAGCACTTCACATTTACATTACACCGCACTTCACATATATCTCATGAAACTCTTTTATTTGTGACTGATGGAAGTGCAAATCAGCTATAGAGGACTGCAGAGAACATGTGGAAAGCATGTTAAACAGATTTCAGTTACAAAATTGATTTCCTCTTCAGCTTCTGCTATACTTATTTATATATTTTTTATTTTATATTTTTTACAAGAAGAAAACCTTGTGCTATTTTGTACTGACACTGGGAGACAAAGTGGCATGGACATGTAAAAGACAGCAAAAAACAGCAATAAAATAAAACCAAAAAAAAAATACTGAAAAGATTGGAAGTAATCGTAAACATGTTTTGCATTCAGACGGTTTAACAACCAACATTACATGATTCTTCATTTAAATATTATATATAAAATTGACAGGTGTTCATTATTATAGACAATAAAAAATACTGCTTATAGGGTATATTCATTATTGTATTGTATTAAACACACAATATGTACACTTTTATACAAGCCAGTCAGTCTAAGCAGAAAACTCACATTATTTCAGAAGAATCTTCTATGTTCATTTTGATGTTTAAAGTAACACAGAAAGTTATCATATTATGTCAAGTCAAAGCAATGTGTCAGACATTATTGATTTTTAAAAGTTATGTAAGATGAATCACCACTTGCAGTCAAATGAACTCTTCCACTGGTCAATTTGGCAGGGAGGTGGTCACACTTGCCTCTATTTTAATCAAACACTGGCCAGCAAAACATTGGAAGTTGTAGTTGAATTTTGGTGTGTGGCTATATATTACTGCCCTGCAGAGTAACACCTCTATATTTGCATGACTTAACATTTACATGACTTTTTCATGTTTTCCTCTTCACTGGTGCGATCTTGATGTCTTTTCTTCCACCTGCCGTTCGCCTATGTAGTGTTACTTCCTCGTCCTCTCCAGCCTGTTGCTTAGCAAAGTTGACAAACACCTGAAAAACAGAAAGTACTTCAACATGTGATAAATTGTAATGCATAGGATTGAATCATAATTTATTTATATCCAACAATATATAAGTGATATTTAAAATATCAACCTTACAACAGCAGTTACTAGCAGATTATTAACATATTTGTCAACAACTATAATCTCTCCTATGGAGAGGAAGATGTGTATAAACAGACAGTGTTTAAATAAAACATGGTATTATAAGAAATATGTTTTCATAAGACAAGTTCTAGCTGTTGAAAATACTGTGCATGGTAAAACACCATTACAGTGTGTAATATTTTTTGTTATTTATGTACTATTTATAAATGACAAAAAATTGCAACTTAAAGATTTAATATTTTCATATATGAATGCAGCATTTTAATATAATGTCAGGAGGAGACTGACTTTTAGACTGACTCCTCCTTGTCATCAGGACAAATAACCTTAGAGTTTATTAACACAGTGTCATTTCTCATTGTTGTATGTCATCCAAACCTGGTCCAGTGTTGTCTGGGAAACAGAGTAGTCTTCGATGCTGAGCCTGTCTTTGTTGGCCACCACCAGCTGAAATATCCTTGCTAGGGAGGATGAGGCGATCTCGTACTGCAGCGTGTTGTAGTGCTTCTCCCGCTGAACACAGCCAGGGAAATTGGTCTCCATAAAGCTCTCGACAGGCTCCAGCTCTGGGGACAAGCCTGCTTTAGCTGGCTTGATTTTCATCGTGACCACATAGCCATCACCAAATCTAAATGAAAGAAACACAGTATAAAAACATTCAATATATTTCCTTATGTGCTATTATTGGTGGTAGGTTACTTCATTAGTGTATATTAGCTAGAAATAGCCACTGTGACTAAATGGCAACTTATATATTTAAATAGTAACAGTCTGCTAAACCCAAAACGTCTTACTTGTATTTGAGATGTTGAATGGTACCCAGACATTTGAAGGTCCCATTGACCATGATGGCCAGTCGAGTGCACAGAACCTCACACTCCTCCATACTGGTAGAAAACAACAATAATCCATCTTTATTTTTACTGCTGCTGTTTCATGTTTATGAGCAATACATCATCATTTCATGGATCTCTGTGGCAAAATCAAGTGAATGCAAATGTAGCCATGATTTCATCAACAATTAACTCTTTGGTCAGCTGGTGCAGCAAAAGTGTACAGTGGATTGATTTCATTATTAGGTGAACCTGTGTGATGTTAGCACCACGGCCCTGCCATCCCGAATCACACTCATGATGGCATTCCACAGGAAGCGTCGAGAGTGGGGATCCATCCCTGTCGTGGGTTCGTCCTAAACGCACAGAGCCAGAAACAACCAACTTGAATCTCTGAGCACATAATTCCATACAAACAGAGACCAAAACCTTTTTTTTTTATCAGCATATGGCAAAGATCTCAGATTTATGCCAATTTGAACTGATCTGCACAGTTGCTCGTGTATAAAACATTCGAGGCCAGGCTTGACTGAACCCATATGGCTTCCCATCTGGATCCATAGAGCATTTCATTGATAAATCCCTGCATAAAAATTAAAAAACCCAAGCAATGAGCTCATGAGCTTTTTGTCACTGGCTAACTCACCAGCAGCACCAGCGCTGGGCAACCAATCATTGCAATGGCAGTGGAGAGTTTGCGTTTGTTGCCTCCACTGTAAGTCCCCGCACAGCGTCCTGCATATTCTGACAGACCCAGCTTCTCAATACCCCACTCTGCAACCTAGATGGGGAAATGGATTTATGATTAGTGGCTATTTGAGTCCAAAAAAAGTGTTCTTTCAGATAGGGGAACCCACCTGTTAACACAGCATTTCATAACATAAAATGTTTGAGCAAAATTAGGAGTATAAAAAAGAAGAATTAGCAAATATTGGAAAAAGAGAACAAATCCATCATGAAATAAAACAGATGTCTAGTGTTTCGTTGAATTGAAGTGTCATTGGATTAGCAGAGTGAAAAACATCCTTAGACTGCTCAATATGTAAAGCAGCTGGAGTCCAACTCACTCTGGGGATCTCTGACTCAGGCACTCCTCTGAGACGAGCGTAAAGGTAGAGATGTTCCCTGCCAGTAAGAAGCTCATCGATGGCATCAAACTGAGGACAGTAGCCCATGTTCTGGTGCACATCCAGAATCTCTGTCAAGATGCTACAAAATAGGACAAACAATGCAATTCAATGCAGTAGGCTGACAGAGCACCTTACATGGTAGAAATAACAAAACATCAATCAATTCCAGAAGGGATAGATCTATAGTGATTATTTAAAAATGCTATCAGCTAAGAAGCTGATTCCTTCCAACAGAAAGGGACTCAAACATTGCATACTTAATCTTCTTGTCAAGTGTATTTAATTTAATGCCCATATTTGTTGGACAAAAATTACTACCATTTGATACATCAGTGCTTCACAGTCTGAATACCTAGATTTTTGTTCAAAGACATTTTCCACTTAACTGAGCAGGCATTCTAAGGGGAAAACTGTGAATTTTCAAATAACTGGCATGAAACTCCCTGACAAAATGAGAATTTAGACTTTGAAGTCTAAGTGTTATTCAGGCCCTCCTAGGCTGCTTTTTTTCAAATCAGAGTACCACAGTGATGAGTTTCATAGTCTGATGGTGTTAACACACAGGTAATGTCAGGTTGACCTTCCCGTATTCAAACTGTCTTACTCAGTGAACTGTTTCTGGTTGTCACCCATCTGGAACTGCTGGGTAAACCAAGAGCAAAGTTTTCCCTTTTTCTAATACATTTCATCTAATGTGGCCCTGAACAGACTTTGTGTTCTATTATTCAGGGACCATTTTTTGAATAAACTTTATGTACCTGTAACCAGCCACAGTAGCCTCTCCAGAGGTGACATCAGTGTCACCAGTCAGCATTTTGAAGGTTGTCGTCTTTCCAGCTCCATTAACTCCCAAGAGACCAAAGCACTAACAGGAAAAAAAAGACAAACAGGCTTTTGATACAAAGACACATGAAATTCTGAAAAGAAAGCACTTACATGAACTCCCATTTATAAAAAATGAAACTCATATTCTATCACGCTTGATTAGACTAACTGGAAAAAGAAGATAAGACCAGAGATAAATATAGAACTGCATATTGCAAGACATATTACAATGCCGCTCTAATGCTCTGGCTGAAAGCCAAATCAGTTTATCAGTCTACTTGGAGAAATGCAAAAAGAGAAAACTTATAGCAAATAGAAAAGAGAGTAGTAGGTCTCAATATAAATGTCCTCAGTGACTTTACCTCTCCTGCAGGCACTCCCACACAAATCCGGTCCACAGCTGCCCTCTTCCTGCCCACATATGTCTGTGCAGAGAAGGCAGGGAGACATTTAAGTTGTGTAGTACTACTCAAACAAAAAGAATAATTTTTATGTTTAAAAAAGATGTGCTATTTTAGTCATCATTGTCTGCTATTGGCTATGTGGATTTTTTGGGAGAATAGGGCTATATCTTTTAGTGCTTACTTTATTAAAAAAAAAAAGAAAAAAAGGCACGGGCCTTCACTGCATTATTAATATTAACTTAGGATCCTCCTGTGATATTTATGCCAAACACAGCAAAACAGTGAAAATACACCTTTATCCCTGCAATAATTTTGCCTTCCAATATATATTAAGAACATTTCTATGATTCTGTGATCAGAAAAACACCAATCCCCAAGCACTCTCAACTGAGAGTCTACACTCCTTGAGGAAAAATTAAAAACAAAGAAAAATCCCTGCCCCTTTTCTGCCCCCTGTCCACCAATAATATTTTTCATAGAGGCCTGTAGAGGAAATTATTTATATGTTAGTTGCAAGCTGTTTTGCATTATTATCTCCATTTCATGACTTTTCTATTTCTTTTTTGGGTGTTTGCATTATGAGACCTGTAGCTGGTAGAAACATTGCTAATGAAATTAAAGGGAGCTGTAATTCCAATGTGTGGCGACCTTTTCTGTATTCAGTACTTATCCCACTGGAGTTTTTATAATGTTCCCACGAACACTAACCTTTACTTCCTTCTCCTTTTTTAAAAATTTTAATTTAACTGGATATTGGCATGAATACAAATGAAAGGATGTCTGAAAATAAAACGAATTTTGAAAATGAAAATGAATTCAATTAAATTTCAGAGTGGCCTGGAAAAAACCTTGAAACTTCTATTTCATACAGTCTTATAATCTAAAATGTAAACTGCAATATCAGAATGAATATGAAATTGGTAACTTTTTTTTTTTATATATACCTTTGAGAGGTCCCGGATCTGCAGAATGTCAGCCTTGCTCCCTCCATCATAAATCCTCTGCCTCTCTGCTGCCACATCATCATCCTCATCTTGTACTGGACTCTGCTTATAGTCTGACAACCTAAGAGGTTTAAAAAAAAAACAACAAAAAAACATCTGCAGGGAAGCTTCTAGTACAAAAGAGCTGCTCTGGGTATTGTTCAGCAATTGCTAAATTCTAACCGTATGGTTAAGTTTCTGTTGTGTATGTAAATGTTAAGCTACTGTGCCTTTAGCTGGATTCTTACCAATGGTTCAAGAAGAATCTGTATTGGATCAGAAGATTGAGAGTAAAGTAAACAAAGCCTTCCACTGCCATGAAAGCAATATTTTTTCCCACAAAGTCCCATTGGAAAGGGTCCACTGTGTAATCTTCACCTGGAAACAGATGAGGGCTGAACTCAAAATTAATCCAATTTTCACTGAGTAAAAGGAAAATTTAATGTATACTGTACACAGTACAGACTGTACAAGACTAAGGTTGATCTGGCCAAAAAGATCTATAGCGTGGTATTAAGAGTACAAACTACTAGAAACTACTATAACCCAAATTAATTAAATTAAGTAATTTTGTAAAAAATTTGCAGTACATACCAAAACGAGCATACACATCAGTAACAGCCTGGGACATGGCCATGTCTATCAGTCCTCGCCCAAGGCAGAAGTGAGGGAACACCAGCAGGACTTTCTTCAGCCACTCATTGAACATTAGTAAAGACTGGCCACACAAAAACATGCATATATGCAATGAGTTTACATTCACTAAAATATTTAAATATAAAAACATGTAAATATCATACTAAATGTTATAATGTTCTGGGATAAATATATTGGCCCAAATTTATCACCTGTATTGTGCAGAATATATCATATAGTTGCAATCCTATCAAGGTCTGAGTCATGGAGGCACCACTCTAAGCAGAAAAGCCCAGGCCTCCCTCTCCCCAGTCATCTCCTCCAGCTTTTCTGGGCTTTTCCAAGCCAGCCAAGAGACATCTCTTTAGCATATCCTGGGTCCACCCTAGGGTCTCCTCCCAAAACACCTCATCTAGGAAGCATCCTAGTGAGATTCACAAACCACCTCAACTAGCTCCTTTCAATGTGGAGGAGTAGCAGCTTTACTCTGGGCACCTCTCAAATAATCAAGCTTCTCACCCTACAGTATCAGACAACCTTTGGAGGAAACTCATTTCTATTGCTTGAATCCGTGATCTCATTCTTTCAGTCACTAACCACAGCTTGTGGCCAAAGGTAATTGTAGGAAGATATATTGACCAATAAATCGAAAGCTTGGCTTTCACACTCAGCTCTCTCTTCATCATAATAGACATAACCAACATGTCAATCTCCCACTCCCTTTTTCCCTCACTTGTGAACAATACCCCAAGAGAGTGAAACTCCTCTACTGGGGACAGCAACTCATTCCCAACCCGGAGTGGACATTTAGCCCTTTTCCAGATGAGAAGCATGGCCTCAGACTTGAAGGTGCTAATTCTCATCTCAGGTGCTTTACATTTAGCCGAAAACCACCTGCAATGACAGGCCCAATACCCTACACTCCCAAAGCACCCACAAAGGACACAATCAAATGCCTTCTCCAAGTCCGCACAAGTAGACTGGTTGGGTAAACTCCCACTCACCCTGGAATATCCTCATGATAATAAATAGTTGGTCCATTTTTCCACAACCAAGACAAAAACCACACTGATACTCCTGAATCCGAAGCTCGACTAATGCATGGACTCTCCACTCCAGTACCCTGGCACAGAGCTTCTCAGGGAGGCTGAGGAGTATAAGCCCCTAAAGCTGGAACACACCCTCTGGTCCCCCTTCTTAAATATGGGGACCACCACCCCAGTTTGCCATTACAAGGGTGCTGTCCCCTACTTCTCTCCAACTCACCGCCAGGTGATAATCAGATGACATCTCACCCATTTTTCACCCGAGTGTACACAAGTGCCCATAGGAGGATGGACCCACATGGGTGAGCATGGCCAGGCCCATACACTACGCCCTGGCCACTACACACTACCAAATAAGCCTCTCCTCCTTGCCTGGCTGCAGGGCAGGTGAGGTTCATTGGTTCCTTTATTTTGTCTTCATAGGGGTTGTATGAATTGCAAAGTCTGGCCCAGGACCAATTTAACTTGGGAGACCTAACCAGGGGCTCCCAAAGCAAATTGGTCTAAACATAGTTTCTACTTAATAAACTTTAAAAACTTGCTGAAACTTTGTTCAAAGTAGACCCACCACCCAGTAATGCTTGACACTGGAGTACATGTCTTTTCTTACGTTAATTGCACATTTGATATAAGAACAGTCGTATATAAGAAAAACAATACTTTCTTTCAGTTGAAATAGAACCTCCTTCATTCAAGTGATCACTTTTATCTCTTACTTTGCCTACACAGACAAGTCTCTACACTAATAAAATACTAAAATATAACACTGAATGTTTCTTTAATGATGTTAAATGTTTTACTAAAGCAAACAGTGTTGTTACCATAGAAATGTATAAACTCTTTGAAACTCTTGGAAATATCCAGACAACAAAAATATGGCTCAGTCGACCTTCAGGCCCTCTCATGACTTGTGTCGTGAGAGAAGCTGTATACAGATGTGCAGTGGACAGAACCATCTGGAGGGAAGGACAATCTCCATTTTTTGAGGAGGTAGTCACCTGTCACAATGAGAGCACCATCTGCGCCCTTTCCCTTCTACTTCTGTTTCCTTCTACTTCTCTTTTTTCTTTATTTAACACCTGACAGCATAGGTGTCGGCAGTTGTGGTGGTTGACTTATATGTTCAGACAAAATCATTAATCAGCAGTCTAAAAGCCACCATCAGTTATCCCCTGCCTTGTACACCAGCAGCTTAACTTCCCTTGTGCTTCCCCAGCTGGGCCAAACAATTGATCAGTCTTTGTGTAAGTACCTACTGTATAGATGTTTTTTACTGTAAAGTTTTTGTCAGACAGGTCCATTTAGGAGACAATAGAAGACAATTCCATTTTCCTGCTTCAGTGTAAGGCTTCTGGTGCCCTGCATGTCAGCTAACTGTCACATTGTCCTGACTTACTATAGATCTGCACTTAATGTTATGAGTAACAGCTGTGCTTTTCTGCTATGGGTGCTAATTCTAGAACATGCACTTCAACTGGTAGCAGCAAAGTCTGGTAGCTCTGATCTTTACTCTTTCTTTACTTTATTTTTGTTGTATTTTTATCTATTTTTTTGTCAAGTACTGATGGAGATGTCTGTGGGGAGGAGAGGTTATTCAAGAGAAGAGCTTTTTTCATCGAAACAGAACAAATCTGGAAGATACCACCCTATTCCAGCTGAGATAAAGAGATGTTTTTGTGGTTGCCATGCTGGTGCAAAGGTAAAGGCTTGGAAGTGGAGATGTGAGCCCTTTCTGCCGACAGTCATCATGGGAAATGTCAACTCTCTGCCCAACAAAAGTGATGAGCTGGAGATTTTGGTGAAGACTCAGAAAGTATACCACGAGTGCAGCCTCACATGTTTTACTGAAACATGGTTGAATCAAAACATCTCAGACTCCGGTGTGGATCTGCTTGGTTTCACCCTTATGCGGTTGGACGGAGATGCTGAAGCTGGTGGCGGGAAAGAAGGTGGGGGTCTGGCTTTGTCTGTGGACCAGAGATGATGTGGTCCTGTGCATGTCACTGTCAAGGAGAGGATGTGTTGTCCTGATGTTGAGTTGTTGGCAGTTGGTATGCGGCCATGTTGTGTGCCAGGAGAGTTCAGTTATATCATAACAATACTTGTGTACCTGTTCATCTCAAGGCAACAGCTGAAGCGT